>BGPR01003553.1:27747-38985 GCA_013235015.1 Araneus ventricosus
TGCATTTTTACACGACGACTCCAGCCGCAAGTCACGGACCTAATAGCTTTCTGGTATAGGGAATATGGTTATTTTGTTTCTGATTTCGATTTCGCCAATGATCTACTTACTATTCATGCAGCTATGTGCTCATAAAACTGTTCCTTACTACTGGTAGGTTTTACCGGTAGATTTCCCCCTCTACGTACTGCTTAAAAAATATTTTATCATAAGTCATATTTTGTTATAATCACCCAAAAAAAACTGAAAGACCATTGAACATCTATAGATGAAGCTACTTTTTTCACTTCTGTTTCGTCAGAAATAATTTCAATTATGCAACCAGAATTTTGTAAATTTATTTTTGTACTCTTCAGCTAGGTTTTCCCATTCTTAAATTATATATTGTGCATTCAAATATATGTAACCAGTCTACTCTTATTCTACGCTACAAAATTTTACAAACTTTTAAGTATGTACATATTTTTTATTATCATTATTTAGAAAATGTATTTGTTGTTTGAAATGTTGTTTTCACAAGAAAAAATTCAATTTACGTACAACATAAATCTACTTCATGTCTACGTGATGTGTTTAATATGCATAGTTTTCGTTCCGGACGAGATGTTTCCTTTGTTCCTTTCTTTTACAAGGTTATTTATTGCTCGATTGATTTTGTGTTGACCTGCCAGATCTTTAAGAAACCAAAGCTCTTTTCCAAATGTATATTCAAAATTTAATTATATTAACAGGCTCTCGTTATATAAATTTTATAAGACTTTTAGCAGGATCTCTGAAATCGGAAGAACAGTCGTGAAGAATCTTTTTTTCGCTTGCCTTGAAAAAGGTGGGAGATTTTACCTATTTCTTCGATGAGATTCTTGTTTCATGAGAAAATATAATATTTTGGCTGGACAACAATATATAATTTAAATCTATACCGGTCAAACGATTTTTTTTGAATAAGTATGGATTGTCAATAAAGATTGACGTGTCGTTATTGACTATCACAATTTAATAATTCAAGAGGCAAAAGTGCCGAAAGTCGTGCCAATCGTAAAAAGGTCATAGAATTATCTGTTGCAATAGCTTTGTGGAAAAACAAATATGTAACTGTTTCATTTACAGAGCATAGAAATTCTATATTGACGACCTTTCATCTTAAACAACCTTTCATGAAGATAAACCATTACAGTTTTTTTGTTATAAATATACCATAAATATATTCCAATTGTGCTGTTCCCTGGAAAACAGCACAATTGGAAATCACATCATGATTTGGTTCATCTCAGTATTATCTAGTTAATTTATCTTTCAAAAAGCTAAAGAGGTGTTATTTTTAAATATATCCTGACGATAAATGCTTTAGAAGTATGAAATTTGAACGAAATGAACTGGGCAATTTGGATTAATTTGAAGTGATTCGAAGTGATTTAATTGTTCCAGGATGAAACTTCCAATACTCAAATTAGACATTATTAAATGCTAAATAAGCCAATGTTGAATTGATAGTATTCATATATTTGATAAGGCATAGAAGAAATGCAGCATTACTTTGTGAACTTATCAGACATTAATAGAACATGAAATCTACCTGATAAAATAAAATAAATGGTTATTATCGGTTTTCAACTAAAATCTAAAAAAATTCATTTATATAAAAGCTTTGTCAGAAGATCATATGTGTACCAAGACATTGATGTAAGAAAGTACTCATGAAAATAACTTCATGCTGAAAATACTAAATAAACATCCCTGACTATTTATTACGAAGCCATTACAATGATTACATCTCAAGGTTGAAGAAACTTTCATCACAAATGCATAAATATTGTATAAATGCTCTTGCATAAAAGCCAGATTTATCAAGAATATATTGAAATTGCCAAAGATTTATTAAAAATTGCCTACATGTCTCTTGGGAACGAAAAGTTGTATTATTACAGATTGCAATTTCTGCAGCAGATCAGAAGGCTTTTTCTTGTCTTCTAGCATCCATTCTTCGAATCGAACTATTACCGTTCTCTAAAGAGGGAACAAGAAAAGGTAATATCTTTCTCTCTGGTCGTTCTTTTCTGAATGATAAGGATCTCGAAATGAATTAGGTTTGATCGTCTCCTAAAGTGGTTAGAGAAATGATGTATATCTTTCTTTTTCTTCTAGAGTACCTCTTTGTGAGTATCAAAGTCTCATATTGATGTGAATTAGCGAAAACTCTATACATATACCTCTTATGGTAAGTAACCGGAAAGAAGTAAAAAGTTTTCTTGAAAAAAGATAATTTGAAATAAATTCCTTTCTCTAAAAAGTGTTTTGATACTTGAAGATGCAATGGGAAGTCCTTTTAGAAAATCTAGTTTAGTTGTTCGTCAAATAGATTTCTCTAGATATATCTGGGCTTTGCTTTTCAGCTTGTGTGGATTTTCTTTCGATTGCAAGTATGAAGAAAAGCGTTTTGTCCTAAAAACTGTCGTGAATAATAATTGGTAGAATTTTTATCCAAAGTTTAAGATTTAAAGAATGCATTTTCTTTTCTAATAAATAAATTCTTCGAATTTTAGTATCATCGCTCTATTTAGCATTACTGTGCAGAAAAGAAGAAATGGTAGCATCTTTCTCTTTGAAGTTTCTCTTCTGAATGGTAAGGATATCAGGATGAATTACGTTTGACCATCTCCAAAACTGGTTAAAGAAATGAGATCAATTTAATTCAGCTATACTGCTTCTTTGTGAATATCAAAGTAATATATTGATGCGAACAAATGAAAACTCTATAGATATATCTCGTGCGGGCAATAAACTACAAAAGATAAAATACTACCGGGGAAAATATAAGTTTTCTTCAAATCCAACCTAATCTCTAAAAATGAAATTAAGACACTAGCTTATACAATGTGAAGTCCCTCACAATGTCCAATTTATATTTTTCAATGGCTTCCTATATAACGGCAGAAGCTTTTCCCAGATAGAGCTTTGCTCTATATCAATTTGTAGCATGTCAGTAAAAATAAATATTGAGATTATTTTGGGGAAAGATTGGAGAGGAAATTCATTACATGGAATAATTTATATGAAAATGTTTTATCCAGTACAAGTATCGTCTTACAAGAAATGGATAAACAGCATTCAATCCGAAGAATATTAGGCTTAATTTCATCGATAAGGATAATACTTTAAATTTAAACACTCGGTTAATGTGGATTTCACGGTACCCACTTACTTGGTTCGTCTTAGGATCGCCAACTCTCTTCCTTCAAGAACGGAGATGAGAGAACATTTGTTTGGTTGCGCAATAATATTTTTAACGAGTGGTATGTGCGCATACTCGGAAATTAATTTTTTCATCGATGTTTTGCTCATTACGCTATATTGCGCTCGTTTCGATTGTAATGTTTTGTTCATCTCTTCGATGTGATTGGTCGATTCCTTCGAATTTGAATAAAACTTCGTTTGGAATTCTTCGGTTTGAATATCAGTTCCGTACTATGGATGTTATTCTGTGTGTTTCGGTTCTCAATGAATAATCGAAGCTACGAGTATTCCGATATGCTGAAAGCGAAGCTGCTGATGTTTTTTAAAGTTAAAAAATTGCCCGGTACACACTTGCAATGCCACAGGCATTGCGTGCTCGATCTCTCCTTTACAGTTGACGCATGCGCATGAAAGCAATAAAAACCTCACTGCACATCCAAAACCGTATTTGGCGACGGCACATGAAATTGCGCCAATACAAATTGGCGAGAAACAGGTAAACTCCACATTTACAAAGCACTCTTCTCTTAAGTTACATTAATTTTCATAATTACTAAGTTAATCGCATCTTAATATCCATCTGACGCTGCTGCGAATCTCTGGAGTGGATTCGGAGGCTTAAAATTAATTATGAATCAGGCTGTTTATATTTATTCGATCTGTTCCTGAGGCAAGAACTTCCCAATACCAACAATTCAACGAGCTTCAAAATAATAGATAAACAATAACAACACTGATACTCTCCTTGTTAAAATTCAGGGCAGAATCAACTATGTCTGCAATTTAATATACCGCACCACCACCACCAGTGAAATCATCCGCTTCTCCTGCATTATGTAACCACCATATGCTGTACTTTCACCGTGCGTTTGGCGCAGCATGGCCAAATTTGGCTCTTGCGCCAATAAATCCCAAACCAACCAACCAACCTCCATTATCTAAACTTTCCACGTCCACGGAGCCGACTGAGTCGGCGGTGGCCATTTTGAATATCCAGGACATGTTGGCCCGAATATCGTGTTCGCCAGCAGACAAAGGTTTGGCATTAAATCTAGTTAATACCTGAGTGTATCCTTTTAAGAATCATCAGAAACTGAAGGCTATTTCCAAAGATAAGTGAGTCAAAGTGAGGCTGTGAATGGAAACCCTTAAGTTTTCTGGTTGAGATAATGATAGGAAGCTTGAAATGAATAAGCTTGGCGAAAGTTTGTTTATATGCTGTTGATGAATATTTATGTGCAGTCTTAGCGGTTGGGTGATATATGCATATTTTAGAATAAGCTATGGCAAAACTTAAATGTTTATTTTTGTTAAAATTTAATACTCGACCACACGCCATTATTGGTCAATAAATCGCAATTCAATAAATAATAGTTACAATTCATAAAATTTAGCAAAATTAATTAAAATAATTTAAAATAAAATAAAAACATATTTTACATTAAATAGAAAAGCGCACATGCAGCCAAATATAATAAAATACAAAGACAAATAATAGAAATTTAAATTAGAAGGAAAATAAATTAAAAGAAACAAAAAGTAAACAATAGTAATAATGAAAACAATAAACGTTTTTGCGCGCAAACGCAGTAGCAAGAAGTAAATGCTTCAACAGAATTTTTTTTAAAGATAACACAATAAAAACTATAGAATAGAAAACCAAAGATTCTCTAATACTTAAAACACTTTACAAAAGTTAGAAATTATTCAAAATGGAAAGGAACTAAAATGGCGCACTCACCAGAAACCACACGCCATTATTAGTTCAAAAAGGACAAAATTTTCTGTAGAAAGGAATTACAAAAAGTCAAAATTTATTCCTTTCTGTGATCTGAATTTCGTCCGACCACCAAATAAAAAACATAAATCCAACAAATTACCAAATCCATAATCAATTGAAAGAAAGATAAAAATATTCACCCTCTTTCAAAATCAATCCGTGCAGAAAAGAACGCCATAGATAAAAAACAATCGACGATCTAGAAGCTATGTAGTAGCTCCATCTATGAAGAAAAATTCGAACTTTTTCGTAGAAGAACATAAACTATTTTTGATTAAGAAATCAAATTTAAGGAAACTATATGGGTAACCGTTATCCTTTGCAATTCAATCAAATTGCAAAAGAAAATTTTCCGCCGATAATTAACAAAAAACACGGATACTAGCAAATTTGTGTAGCACCAGCGTAGCATAACACTGCAATACCTATCATGTAAATAGTTTTGAATTTTCTACATAAATACGTAGTAACATCACAATAACAAAAGAATTTTTGTAAAAATTTAGAATTAAAAAAGGAATTGCTTTCGATATGCACAAAATAACAATACTCCAAACTCTTAGAGATGCACGCACCCATTTACGTAAATACCATGCTTGCGCAAACCGCATATAGGCCTCATAATATTTCATATATCGATATTCCATGGATTTAAATTGAAAGAATATTTTGTTGAAAGCTGGAATAAAATTGCATTTCAAATGCAATTCGATATTCCGTAGCATATTAAGGTCTAACCTATAAAGGGAGTCACGTATTATTCAAAAGATATAGCAATTTTAATTTTTTTTAAAAAATTCCTTACAAATCTCTCTAGACTGAAATTCTGTATCACTATTTTACAGATTATAACTTCTATAGTAGCTCGAGAAGTATTTCCTTTGTTGAAAGCATCAATTCCTTGATGTTATGGTATTACCATTCTTTCCACAGCGAACAAGAAAAGATAATATCTTTCTCTCTAGCCATTCTCTTCTGAATGATAAGGATCTCAGAATGAGTTACGTTTGATCGTCTCTTAAAGTGGTTAACAAAATGGTATAAATCTTATTTTTTCGTCTAGAGTACCTCTTTGTGAGTATCAAAGCCTTATACTGATGCGAACCATTGAAAGCTAAACAGATATACTTCTTACGAGAGGTAAAATGAAAGAAGTAAAAATTATTTTTGGAAAAAGATAATTGTGTTTGAAATAAATTTCTATCTCTAAAAAGTGTTTTTATAGAAGATACAATGGGGATTCTTTTTATAAAAGCTATCTTAGTTCTTTAAACAGATATCTCTAAAAATATGAGATTTGTAGTTCAGCATTTGTGAATTTTTCAGTAACAAATATGAAAAAAAAAAAATCGTTTTTTCTTAATAACTGTTGCGCCATAAGGATTCTTATCATTAATAAGAGGAAAGATTTAAGTGCAAAGCTTCAGATTTAATGTTTTTTCTTTTATTTATAAACGTTTATTACTTATTTAAAAACAATTACTATATTCCATGACTGAATAGAAGATACTGATTAGTTATTGTGAAGATTATTGTGGAATAAAAACTTCACAGACAGGAGTTAATATTTTAATAAGTCGATTTCAGACAAGTGCCTACGTGTTATATCACCATCGAAAGTAATGCTTTGAAGGAATGAAATGAATTTGAACCGCAGGTATTATATGGTATGCGCTTTAAGAATGATGCAAAGCACAATCCGGCTTCATCAGGTAACGGTGACAGTGAAACATTTCAAAATGTTTGAAATGGCAATCGGTACTTTTTTTTCACGGAACGATCTTCAGAAAAAAAAAAAACTTAAAAATGAGTTGGATGTGCCTTTTAGAGCGAAACATTTATCGTTGGACAGAGACAAGAGAAAAAAGCAAAAAAACTACCGCCGAAACAAGATTAAAGAAAACATTTTTATGTTTCACAAATTTCCCCTTCCATTCGATGATATTTTGCATGAGGCAGATGGTGGATTGTACTGCTGCTCACACCATGTAGCAAAGAATGTGTTGAATCTCGCATTTTATAACATCTTTCAAATCAGATATCGTTCTCTTATTTGATGAGTACTCTTTTGATTTCGGGGTCTATTCTGGTACCCCCGGTTGGGTGGGAGTCGGGTTGGGTTCCGTTGTTAACGTGCGGAACCAATCCAACCGGGGGTACCAGAATAAGGTGCGGCGGCCTCTCGAACCTTTGCATTTTCGTCTCTCACTTTGCCACGAGGCGGCAGGCAGACATTTTATTCTTCCATGCAAGATGTTAAAAAGGTGCAGCTCTGCGCGCGCACTATTCATCCAAGTATTTACAGGAGTGCCTTTTCCATTTCCGTCAGACCAAGACCCAGACCGAGAGAGCCAGAATGCAAGCAGCATAAGCCAATCCACCTTAGTGATGTATGATCCTTTGTGGTAGTATAACAGATGATGATAGCCATCTTGCCTGAACAGAGTTTGAGCCTTTCGACTGATTTCCCTCATCTGCAGTTGCATGAGGCTTGTTGATCATCAGCTACTCAGATCCAAATGTACCTATGGTCCTTTTTTGGCTCCTCACTGAATGGGTTCCTCTTTTCGCCCTAGTATACTTATGTGTACTGTAACTTTCTGACACGAGATGTGTCTTTCTGCAGATTCATTTTGGTTTAATTTTTTTTTTAATGTTCTAACCGACAATTTCAGTTTTTACACAGTGAAATAAATGTTTGTTTATAAATCTCTTGCCTGGAGTATCATTTTGCAACTTTACTGATCTGAGTCAGTGGTGAAGTGGTGTATTTTTGAGGCATACTCTATCCCCTTGAAAGGTATCCCACAGCCAGAAATCCATTGGGTGCGATCATGTAAAATTGGTGGTCAAGGGTACCGAAATGCCGGAAGATAATTAAGTTGCTAAAGTGTTGAGTTCTTGTATTCACACGACGCGACATCGATCAAAACATTCGTCTGTTGCAAATCAGGAATGACGTAATCGGTCCGCACTGGTTCATAAGGATCACTCGTTACCGTACACGTCCATAGATCTTGGAATGTAATCTTTTTTGAAAAAAGTAAGGGCTAGCATTTGTCATCCCACACCACACAGTCACTTTTTCTGAGTGTAACGGAAGTGCGACCACATCATTTGGATTTTAAACTTCCCAGTGTCCGCAGTTCTTCGGATTAACGTTATCAGTCAAAGAGAAATCGCATTGTCTGCTCATAGGATGCGCAAAGGCCAGTTGTTATCTACGTCATACCGGATTAGGAATTCGTAGGTAAAATCCAACCGTAGTTGGTGATCCTCCACTTGCAGCACCTGGACATGCTGAAACCGGTACGGAAACATGTGGAAAAAAGAGCGAAGAATTTTTCGGACAGTAGAATTCGGCACACCCAGCACGTGTGAAACTTCCCGTACGCTTGCAACGTGAATCTCACCTATCGCCTGGCACCTTCTTCAACAGCATCAAAGGAAACAGATTGTCGTCCAGGACGATATCGATCACATGTGGAAGCAGTTTTTCAAATTTGCGTAACAAATCCCGTAAGGTTTACGCAAAACATGAGACTCTTCGTGGCCTATGGTTTCTATGGTAGAGACGCAATGCTTTCGTGGGATTTTGTCCATTCAAATTATAAAGGTTTATCATTTTGCCGCGCTGTTTCGCTATAAGATCTACGTTGTTCAAGTCAAAGGGCAAGGAGTAGGATACAAATCAGAGTACCTTTGTCTTTACATAGGACGATGACCAAGGCCATGAAAGTGCCCTACTTCAGAGCTTTAAATCTGTATACTTTCGTATCTTCTTAAGGTTTTAAAAGAGATTCGGTACAGTAGGCTAGGTTTAGAGCAGAAGACAAGGTGTAGACTGTGACATCAACGGAAAAGAAATTCGTGTTCTGGTGAACACGAAAGCAATTCGAGGTCTGGTTTTCACTTTTTTTTTGTCTCTGCCTAACGTTGACACTTCTTGCCCTAAAATACCATTTTGACTCCATTTTAAGATTTTAATATGAGAAATCATATTTCAGCGGAAAAAAGTAGATGCCGCGATTGTGGAAAATTTCGAAATTTTTCAACTGTAACAGTAATTGTGAGAGCCAGACTATTGCTTTCCACAGCATTACTTGATAGATTACATATCGTGCAACACCTGCATACAAAATTGTATTCACGGTATGCTTTCTAGGATGCCATATATCGGAAAAGTTTTTTTTTATAATACTCCTGTACAATACTCCCGATGGGCAGCCACTCAAACCGCGAAAAGAAGCTGCAAAGTTTCAAAAGCGGGGCTGCTCATACCGCCAATGTACAATACTCCCTGGTTTGAAACTTACGATGCGTTAAATTATAGTAAAAGTTTCAGGATAACTATATCATCTAATTTTTCTTATTAAAAGACTATATTATTGAAATTTTAAATAATAATTAAAATCAAAATAATTTGCGTACAATACATAATAGCAAAATACTTTGCGTGAATCTGTTTACAGCTATAATAGCTACCTCAAACATCAGCAAAATCATCAGTATCATACTTCAAAAGAAATCTGCGAATAAATTTATTGACAAAAATTGAATTAATATAATACTTGGTAAATTTAAGTTAACTTTTTCACAAGAACAATCCAGGAGTACTAATTATTAAGTATTTTAAATCTAAGGTTTATCAGATGCAATAAAAGTTAATTTTAAAATTGTCAATAATATATTTTGGGTTAAATTTTTTCCGTCTTCAATGCATTCATAAATGTCTTTATCTTATTATCGACATAAAATAGTTTTATTCAAAATGGAGCATATTATAACATACGATACCGTTTTTGCAAGTTTCATAAACACGTTAAATACTACGACATTCATATATGAATGGCACTAACATTTCCGCATTAGTAAGACATTAAATGCTATGTCATTTATATGTGAACGACTCTAAAATTTATTTTGCTTAATAATCTTAGTAACAAAATTTTCTTTTGGAAGTGAAATGGAATACTTTCTTTCAACACCAGAATGGATCAAAGCATATTAACTGCTTTATACCAGATAGAATCCCTTCTGAAGTTGTTTCAAAGTTTATGAAACATGATCTCTATTTCAATTTAGCGAAATTTGTTGATGGATCGCTCAAAGCCACATTCTAAATAGTCACTACTGAAAGCCATGAAAATTTCTATGAACAACTTATCTTGATACAGTGAAACCTCTGAAATCCAAAATTTCGGAAAATCCAAATTTGTTTTTTTAATTATCTTAAAAATTCAAACCTGAACAAACGATTAGAAATCTGAAAAAAGATAATGTTTATTGCTAACTTCAAAGACACATTTGAATTGGTATTTAAAAATGAATTCAGAACCTTAAATAAAAGAAACAAAATCCATTATCTTCTTTTGAGGTAAGGAACTAAATCTACTTGACGATGCTTAACTAGCTATTTTCATACTCTTTCCACAGAGTATCCAAAGTCCATATTCTACTGCATTTGGTATATCAAGAGTATTTTACCGAATTTCCCAGAATCTGAACAGAGGTTAGCCCCAATTAGTTCCGATTCGCAAGATTATACTGTACCAATTTTAAGAAGAAATATCATAAATTTGTCAAAGAACTAAAGTCTAAATAAAAATAAATTTTTATAGGAAGCTCTTATAGAGAAACTTCAAGAAAGACTTCCTATTGTATCGGCCAGTAAGAATAAACCCATTTTTAGCGATAGGGATTTATTTCAAATACAATTACGTTTCCAAGAAAAAATTATCTCTCGCAGCTTTATTGTCCGTAAAAGCAATAGGGTCTATAGTAAGAACTATGGAGAGAGAGAGAGTTCTATTAGTTTCGCATTTGAACCGTTATCCACTTTAGTAGATGATCAAATATGTCTCTTTTTTGGTTCGTTTTCATTTAAAAGAGAATGACTTAAGATCAAAATAGATATTATTTCTTCCTGTGAAGAGAATGGTAATGCTTGAACTCGAGGATTGGAATTGAAAACCATGTAGATATTTCAGAGGAATCTGTTGGCTCTGGACACTACTTCTTTCAGTTCATTATCATTTAGTAGAGAATGACTAAAGAGAAAAATAGATATTCTTTCTTCCCGTGAAGAGAATGGTAATGCATCAACTCGAGGATTGGAATGGAAAGCCATGTAGACATTTCAGAGAAATCAGTTGGCTGTGGACACTATTTTTTTTCAGTTCGTTATCATTTAGTAGAGAATGACTAAAGAGAAAAATAGATATTCT
>BGPR01003553.1:39927-74163 GCA_013235015.1 Araneus ventricosus
ACGGCTTTCATAATCTTGTCACAATTGAAATTAAACAACGAGTTTTATCGATATGGAGAATTGATACCTATTTTTCTCACACTCATTACCAGGTGCGCTCTGTCTGGAATCAGAATTTACTAATAACTTAGCTGATAATTGGAATACTGTTTTAATAATACTTTTATTAGTATTCTAGAGCTCAATATTTAGATTAATTAATTTTTACTTTTTAGCATATTATTTTTGCTCATTATTATAAATATTTTGGAACCTTGTTAAAAATTATTTTCTAAAATCCATTGCTCGATGGCGCCAATTGTATGAAATCAAAATTTAATTAATTCAATGTTAACTTGATAATTAAGATCTGAAAATATAAATAGTATATTGTCATACAGCAATATAGTCAATATATGTGCAATGTCAGCGCATTAGGAAGTCATTAAAAAATTGTGTTTTTAAAATCATGAAACAAATCAAGTTAAATTTGTATTGAAAAATCGATTAGTCTACACAAATCGTGAGCAAACGTGCAACTAAAGAATAAAGTGAATTTAATCAGTAGTATAGCGATGCGGAAGGCTACTTGAAGCATATGGATAAACTTAGGAATTTCGATAAACTTAAACGGCTTTCATAATCTTTGTCACAATTGAAAATATATCAACGAGTTTCATCTGAATGGAGAGCATTTGAATATACCTTATTCTAACAGAATATTATACAGGCAGTGCAGAACTGTCCCATTTACTCACCACTTTGATTCACTATCGTCATTCATTGCATCGCAGATTAATATTAACCTCAGGCCATCGACAAATTTCAGTGATCCAGAGAGCTCATTTAATTGCACAGAAAAGGCTTCTGTCTGAAATGGAAGTTCTGAGCGCAACCTGGTTAACATTTAGCGGTAGGTGGTTTCCGCAGCTAGGTGACTTAGTGAAAGTTTACTTCAATTATATTTATCCACTTAACACTACTAATTAGGGAAATCGAAACGGACTCCAAAGAGTCCTTTTTGTAAGTCTCTGACAATGCGATTCCTAAGTATCGGTACTTGATGGGAAACAGGTAAGTGTCGTAAGCGAATTGATTTGTGGAAACTTTCATTTGAGGCATTTATAAAATGCTCTGATTAGCAAATTTGAAACTAATGAGAGAGTTTCTGTTCTTGGTGGCATTTTAAACACACTGCTATCTAAACAGTTCTTAGACTGTAAAGGACTTCAGATTCATTCTAGATAAGAATTCTAAAGCCAGTGGAATTTATAGGATTAAAAAAGTAAATTTTAAAGTTAAATTTTGAAAAATTGTGTTATTTTTAGGATATTTGTCTATAGCATTTTTAATGCGAAAAAGACTTCAAACTTTATATCGACATTGATAAGACGGAAAATAGGCATATCCATAAGCAAATAAATGTCTCTTATTTAATGAGTTGAAATAAAATGTGTTTCGTTTACCTTTGAACACTTTTTATACATTTGAGATAGTGTGGCAAGCAATAATGGATTAGAAGACAGCAGAGAACACTAGCTTTACAGTCAACAGCAACCAGCCACCACCAAATCTTCTCAGTTATTTGAAAAATTCATCCCCTTCACATCACTTCCAACCTTGGAAATAACAATTCTACAGCGATCCTAATGGTAATCCTAAATTAATTTTGGACTATTTGAGTTTCCTTCGAATCACTGTTCCCTATTTTTTCTTGTTTTAAATCAGAATTTTATCTTGAAAACGAAGTACTGCAATTGATTTTATTTTGTGTCTTAAATTTGAATTTACACGTATAAATAGCTGAATTTTGAAAGGTCTATATCCTGGCTTTATAATTTATTTTATTCCTCTAAAATCTATTCTGAAACCTACGCGTTTGAAGTTGCAGAGGGACTCTTTTGCAAATAAATTTGACATTTTTGCAAAATAAAGTTGCAGTAGTTTTTGTTTGTCGTCATTAGATTCACTCTCTTCTACTGTGAAACACATGAGATATATCTACCCGGATTGCATAGTTGTTTACTGCCCATTAGCTTTTTCCTCCCAGGCAATACGTAACTGGAACGAAGTACAGGTTTAAGTTTATCGAAATTCCTAAGTTATCCATAATGCTTCAATGTGCTTCACGCATCGCATACTACTGATTAAATTCCAGTTTATTCTTTAGGTGCGACGTTTGCTGTGATTTGTTTAGACTAATCGCAGGTAACTTTGTATTCCATTACCATAATTTGTTTCACTGTGATTGGTGTATATACTTTAGTTTTTTTCAATATAAATTTCACTTGGTTTGTTTCATGATTTTAAAAATGTAATTTTATAATGGTCACTTCCTAATGTGCTTGAGCATTAAAATGTTGCATATGTGTTATTTTCTATGACAATATACTATATTCATTTTTTCAGATCTTAATTATCAGTTTAAAATTAATTTAATTAAGTTTTGATTTCATACAATTCGCAGCATCGAGCAGCGGATTTTAGAAAAAAAAATGTTTACAATATTCCAAAATATTTATAATAATAAATAAAAATAATACGCTAAAAGGTAATAAATATTTATATAAACATAATTATTTCTTAGAATATTAATAAAAGTATTTTTAAAAACAGTATTTAATTATCAGCTAATTATTCCACATATTAAATTCTGATTCCGCACCCGTGGCGCAACCTGTTAGTGAGTGTGAGAAACAATAACTATCAAAATCTTCAAGCGTTTGAGCCGTATTTTTCTGTTTCATATGTTGAATTTAAAAGCAGATAATTCACGTTCACCTGTATAATTTCTTATATTATCATGGATAAAATACTCTTTAGATTACAAACACTTGATGAAACGCAATAAAATTTCGATTATTCACTTTAAAAATAAATTTCCAAGATTTTAAAGCTATAAGATCAAAGTAGCTAACCGCTACTTTAAGGGGTTACGCTAGGGTTAAAAGTAGAGAAAACTCAAAATAATATTTTTAAAGAAATCAAAGTGGGTATTTGCCACCAGCCACCGCGACCCACTAAATGAAGGAAATTAATTAGTGCTACATTTTACTTTAAAGTGTAAAAGTTAGTCTTTCATATATAAATAGTGAGTGAACACTGATCGGAAGCTTCTTTCCTCCTCATCTCCCAGATGAAGTTTTTGCCGAAAGATCGTTTTCATCAGACAACGGATTTCAATATTTATTCATCAGACGCTGAGACATATTGCAATGTAGTCGGTTAATCTGGAGTCTACGGTGCCCACCTATTTCTTTCCTGCTAGGATCGCCAACTATTGCCGCCAAGAACGGAGATGAGAGAACATTTGTTTTGATTGCGCATTGATGTTTTTATCGAGTAACATGCGCGCAATCGCGGAAATTAATCTTCACATCGGTGTTCGGAGCATCACGCTATATTGCGCCTCGTTTCTATTGGAGTGTTTTGTTCATATCTTCGATGTGATTGGTCGATTGATTCGAATTTGAATAAAATTTCGTTTGGATATCGGTTCAGTACTGTGTATGTTATTCTGCGTTTTTCGTTTCTCAATTAATAAGCGAAGCCGCTGATGTTTTTTTTAAGTTAAAAAAATTGCCCTGTACGCTCTTGAAATGCAGCAGGCATTGCGCGCTCAATCATTCCTTTTCAGGTGACGCATGCGCAAGAGAGCAATGAAAAGCGCACTGCAATCCAAAACAATAGTTGGCGACGGCAAATGAAATCGCGCCAAGAAAAATTGGCGAGAAGCAGGTCGGCACCGTAGACTCCAGGTTTACCATGTTGTCTTCTTCATTTTCTTTATACATCGATCGTCTCATTCGCTTTAATGGTGTTTCTGAAATAAATGCACGCTTGTATTAAAAGAAAGTATTTTGACGTTTGAAACACATAATAAAGACATAATAATTGGCATAAATGTTACACAACTGTGTTACTGAGTAACATATAATTGTATCAAGAATTTTGGAATTTAAATAATATGTATATATATTTATATTCTTTTATTACAAAACAGATTATGTCATACAGAACTTGAGGAATGATATGCCCTGCTTAGAAAAAAGCTGCATAACTTGTAATATATATGACTTCATTGATGACACTAATGTTGCAACTTAGACTTAACATTATAAGAACTGTACCACTGTGGACCTTGTTATGAGCCAATATAATCTATCTTCTCTGGAAATGATTTAAAATACAAATGATTTTGACACTGTAGAAGAACTAAAACGAAGTACAATTATAATGATTCAAGTAATGCACACTGAAAATACCAGTTTTGTATTATTGCTGTAATAGCTTAAAATAGTTTTTCTTTCTTTAAACCTGATATAAAAATTTAAAAAAAATTCTTGGAAAATTATCCTTAATTTTTTTATTTATAACTAAAAACGTATATTGGTAATGCTAGAAAACTAGGAAAACACTGAAAAAGGAGATCATTCAGCATATTCTCCTGTGATCCTTACTTTGCACAAAGATGTTTCACATTAAACATGAAAATTTCCTTGTAAGTGAATTTACGAACTTCATTCCTCTATATAGAGTTAAAATATCACTACAAGGTTGTTAGAATCATAGTTACAGTTTTCTAGAAACATAAGCAGTAAATTGAACTCAGTTGAAAGTTAAATACTTAACGCAAATCGCAAATTCATATCTATACTTTTAAAAGGCAATGTTTGTGTGCGTGCGTGTGTGCGATGTCCAGACGAATCAATCGCACTCACAACCATGAGGTTTGGCACACGGGTAGTAGTAAAGGTGACTCAATGCACCTCAAAGCCGGAATTTTAAAATTCAATCTAGAATTTTTTTATTTAATGTTTTGTGTTCTTTTGGGTCATTTTTGGCACGTTTACGACTGTAGTATCTTTTATAGTGATCGTTGAAAAACAATCAATACACCATCGGTTAGAACAAACAATTTTCGTTCTAATGAAGTTTGTTTTGAGCTTCAAACGTAATTTGTTGAATTTTGAGAAATTTTTAAAATATAGTCAGTTTTGCCATCGAAATATTATTTTTGTTTTTAAATTTTCTTCATCAGACGTTCTAATAACACTATTATTTTCAATTTTTTTTTCAGTTTATAACTGGAACGGTTCTGTTGGATTTAAAACAAGAACGGTTAAAATATCTTTTTTCCGTTTTTTCTAATTATTTTTTTCCTGGTCAGTTTGAAAGTTATTTTTCTCTATTGAACTTCCTCCCGCGACACTCCTCCGGAACGTTGCTGGCAATTTCATTGGCTGACGGGGTACAGCGCAAATGACGTCTTAACCTTCGATTGAATGACTTCGATTATTATTTTGAGATTCGATTTTATATTTTGCTTGCTGTATAATAATCATTTTCACGTTGCATTTTTTAATATCGTTTCGGATTAATGTATTATGTATTGTTCTTCTACAGTTGAAATGTCATTATCGCATCGAAAATTAAGCGGGAAAATCAATAATGTGTATCTTTTGTTTTGTTTACAGAACTTTTTCATGTTATTGTGGACGTATTTTTTTTATTTTGTTGAAGTCCTGGTTCCGCTGGCAACGCCGTGCGGGTACTGCTAGTGTAAATATATAAATACTCTTTCTTAATTAGAACGATTTAGTACGAAATGGAATAAATTACTAATTCAAATATTTTTGAATGATGTGAGTTAAATATTCCAAAAAAATATGACAAAATATATCATCACTTATTGCGCAGATAGTTACTGAAAATCAGCAATGAAATCGTGTAAAGATATCGTTCGTTGCGTAGACATAACTCTGCCTTTCATTCAAAATCAAAACGATTAGTTTTAAGCGTAGTGATATGTGAAAATATTAAATCACATAGGTAATTTTGGAATTTGTAAAAATTTTAGTAATAGATAAATTAAATTTCACACGAAGAGGTAGTTTCTTAAACCAAAAGACATGATTATCTCCATTAAAAACGAATGTCTTCAAATCCAAGCCGTCTTTGGTCAAAGTACATCAGGTAAGTACAAAATCATAGTAAAAATTCACGTCTTTTGCCGGCAGCATCTAGCAAAAAAGGCTTTAAAGTTATTAAAAGCGAGCTTTAGGAAAGCATCTGAAAAACTGTTTTTGACTCCGGCAGGATTAAAAACACATCAAAGGATTTGACGCAACCACGTGCAAAGGACACTCTTTTAGATCATCGAGTAAATCTTGAAATGTCCGAGGAGGAAACTCCAAAGGAAATGTTTTGAGTGTTCGCTTTGAAAGCGTGACTTTTTAATTTATTTATTCAAAATGAAATAACGATTTCGAGTTTTTTGAAGGTAAATGTTCATAAACATCGTTACTATTTTCTTTTTCAGTGGGGTACCGGGGCTAGTTGGCCATAGGGGCAGAATGGGCAAATCGCTATTTTTTTAATACTTTTCGGTATTTAACGCTACAATTCCAGACAAGTGCGTATTATCCCGCCTTCCTTCTTCCACATCAGCGTCATTGAAGAAGTAGCTTTCATTAAAGAACCAGCCAGAATTTTCTAATTTTTGCTAAGCTGAGTAAATGTAAAATGTCCTCACTTATGAATAATGGTTTTTTTCCTTTGGCTGTAAATTATAATTTCCATTTTTAAAAATAATATTCATTGTTACTTTCGAGCTTCTTTTCTTTTCGAAATGCTTTCAGAAAAAATCCCTACACTCATGAGAAACAAAAATGGCGATATGGGGCTAGTAGGGCCACATTGAATTGGGCATGTTGACCCGCGCTGCTACACAGGGTTTATCAGGAAGTGCGTGAAAGAAATATCTCCGAATATATGGTAGAGAATCGTACCAGATTTATTACGCAAGATACTTGTTATGAAAAACCACGCAGACTCAATTGTGATTATAATTACACAATACTATTTGACGATGACCATGAAAGCTGTATCTCAGTTTCTATTGAATAGAAATGCACAAAATTTGTGTTTAATACACATAATGTGCATAATAACACAAATACGTTACTTAAATTAATAAAGTTTAATGATATAAAAGAAAGTTTTGTGATAGTCGCTTCATGTTAGTAGTGGCTCAACTTAACCCACAGTCGGCAGGTTGGGCCAAGCGACTTGGTATCAGTTTGAAGTTTTAAATTAATTCTGATATTTAATATATTCAAATATTACTATGGCGAATTAATTCTGAAGGTTCACAAATAGTACCAGCTTAAAATTTTTTTAAAATTTTGAATTCCCTTTTTTTAAAAATTCCTAGAAGAAAAAAATGGCCTAACTAGCTCCGATCTACCCTATTTGCTGATTGCAAAAAAATTAAATTATATTTTACGCAATGAAGTAGGAAATTGTTTTATATTTGTTTCCATCTAAAATCAATTAAAACGAAATGGCTTATGATTTGAAGTGCATTCACTGCTGTTTTAGGCTATGTGATTTACGTCGTCCAAGCTTTGTTTTCGTTGCAGTAGTTAATACTTTCATTGTAAATCCTTCATATTATTTGATGGCAATTAGCAAGCAAAAGCAAAAAAAAAATTATGCAGGAGTATAAAAAGGAAAAATAATTTATGCAAAAGCATGAAAACAAAAATAATTTATGCAAAAGCATAAAAAGCAAAATAATTTACGCAAAAGCATAAAAAGTAAATATAATTTATGTAAGAGCATAAAAAGCAAAATAATTTATGGAAAAGCATAAAAATCAAAAATAATTCATGCAAAAGCATGAAAACAAAAATAAAAAGCAAAAATAATTTATGCAAAAGCATTACACGCAGAAATAATTTATGAAAAAGCAAAAAAAGTAAATATAATTTATGTAAGAGCATAAAAAGCAAAATAATTTATGGAAAAGCATGAAAAGCAAAAATAATTTATGCAAAAGCATAAAAAGCAAAAATAATTTATGCAAAAGCATTACACGCATTAATAATTTATGAAAAAGCAAAAAAAGTAAATATAATTTATGTAAGAGCATAAAAAGCAAAATAATTTATGGAAAAGCATAAAAATCAAAAATAATTCATGCAAAAGCATAAAAAGCAAAAATAATTTATGCAAAAGCATTACACGCAGAAATAATTTATGAAAAAGCAAAAAAAGTAAATATAATTTATGTAAGAGTATAAAAAGTAAAATAATTTATGGAAAAGCATGAAAAGCAAAAATAATTTATGCAAAAGCATAAAAAGCAAAAATAATTTAAACAAAACCATAAAAAGCAAAAATAATTTATGCAAAATCATAGAAAGCAGAAATAATTTATTGAAGAGCAAAAAAAGCAAATATAATTTATGTAAGAGAGCCAAAAGGAAAAATAATTTGTGTAAAAGCATAAGAAGTATAATTTATTTATGATACATACATAAAGCAAAAATAATTTATTATAAAACTGATTATTTTGAATGGTTTCGTTATGGAACCATTTATGTTAGACAATGCATATTCTCTAGAATAAATTATTCTATAAAGAATCTTTTTAATTGAAAGAAACAAAAGCGTGTGCTGGCGCAAGGAAAGGAGAAACAAACATGCAAATGAAAATACCGGACTTGGAAAATGTCCGTAATCATTAAGAAAAAAACAGCCGGAGTGCTCTGCCCTAGATTTTCTGGTATGACGCTTAACAAAGGTGTCATACCCCGTCTCGCATAGAAATTGGGGTTTCTGCAGTACCAGAAACACTGCGAGTGCTCGGATTTATGTTGTCCTCGTATACCGAAGCAAGACGAAAGAAAAGCAATACAATCGGGAGTAAAATATGTCAAGCGGTAGCCATTACACAATATTGGGCGTTTTGTGCCTCATAGTACGATGAAGGAAACCGAATATGTAATTTGAACGCTTGTTTTTCTTCCGACTGAAATTGTAATTTGATACCGACCTGAAAATAGGGCTACAGGACCGTATACCAAATTTCATTCATTTAAGTCTTTGCGTTGTGGAGTTATCATGTTCACACTCATCCAAATATACAAACATATTCTCAGTCTATCTCTTTGGCGGTGGTCTAAAATTTGATTTTTCGAGAACACACTTAACCAAGGTTTGTGTACCAGTAGGAAGTCTTATATTTTAATGCTTAATTCTCTAACGAGTTTTCAAAATAAAAGTAAATTCCTAATTTATAACTTCTTTTATAAATAAAATGAAATACTTATACCTTCCAAGTGTCTGTTTCATGTCTTTAATTTGTGCAAGAGCATAATATGTTACGGGTATACAACGAAACATCATTTTTTTTAAATCTTTCATTTACAATTTCACCTTCAAAAACGTTGCCTTCATACTTAAAATAATGACAACTTTTAACAAAAGTATCAGGGATGAAGTTACAGTTTAATATACCTTTTCGTTTTCCAAAACAATCAGAAAAGTAAACTTTCGGCATTCAGAAAAATATTACTGAAGCTCAAAATTACAGAAACTGCATTTTGAACTGAATAATTTTGAAGAATTTGAAGGAAAACTCATGAAATTGTCGAATAGGTTCAAATTATTCAAACATTCAAAAGCTATTTATAGTCATAATTATAAGAAAATACAGTTTCATGCTATGCCCTAATCACAATTGTTTCCGCAGGTAGGATAACGAATCCCACCTGCGGACGGTACATTCCGTCATCGGAGTAGGGTAATCAAAGCAACCATCTGGAGGGCATAGTAATGGTGGGCAAATTGACACAACCATTAATATGCCTTCGATGGAGCTGGAACCCGCTTACTTATCATGCATCTTCTCATCCACGATCACTGGTTCCCCCCGTCGTTGGCTTAAATGTGGTCACAAAAATTAAGTATTTTTATGATGTGAAAATTAGTCAACGAAATATAATTTTGCGAATGAAAGTGAAGCTTTTTCGTAAAATGAAAATATTTCGAACTTCTCTTTTTGAAATGAACGTTCTAAAGTACCAGATAATTCTGTCACAAATCCTACAAAATATCATAAAACGTATTCGTAATAGGAAGAGCATTCCTTTTTTCGTGCTTAGATTTCATGCTTGAGTTTGTATGCTAAACATGGTTTGAGAAATCCTACCTTTAACATGAATAAGTGTCAAATTTGTTTCTAAAAGAGTTTAATAAGAAAAACAATGAACAAAATTACGTTTCTGAAACCCTTTTAAATGAAAAGACGTCATCAAATCACGTGACTAACTTACTTATAAAGAATTTAACTTACTTTCTCTGGTTTAACATAATAACGCCCGAATTTATTTACAGGATATATTTCATAAAATTTTTATTAAATTATGTTTAGAATTCTTATATTAAGTTAACAGAAAGATAAAATTAAATTCGGGTTTAAAAAATTATTTTACGCTTTTATTTTTTTCTTTTCTTTTCTTTTTTTTAATATAAAAAAATCGGTTGAAAATCATTTTTATAAACTTTTTAACTATAAATATTAAAGATTTTTAAAATTTGATAAGTTTTAAAAGAGCAAGTTACTCCCTAATGCCTTGCATTACATCAAAATTAAATGAAACAAATAACCAAAAGAATTTAAAATAGACGTCACTTTGATTTCAAAATCTCTCTAACTGGTGTATACGAAGTTGAAACTATTTATTGGTAATATCTATTGTCTTCATAGGAAGATAAAAAAAGAAACCATAGAATACATTCTACTTAGGTACGGATGTGAAATGTAACTGTCTTATAAATAGGACGCTGGAAGCTAACAGGTTAATGATATTTATAAGTCGGAATTTTCGTTTAGAAACAGCTAATTACGACCCGACACTAGTTGCTATTATAACCTAACTAGCAGTACGCGCACCTCGTTGCCTGTGGAATCAGGTCTTTGACAAAATGGGGGGGAAATGCCCACAGTGCAAAAAAAAGTTTTGGAAACAAAATCAAAACAAAAGATGCACATCATTCATTCTTCTGCTTATTTATCCTCTCGATAATGACGCGAATGTAGTGACGTCGTCGGAAGGAATCGGATTGTAGGTATGCATGCTGGGAATGAAAGCATATTACGTCACTTCCTGCGATGAAGCAACAATGCAATCTGGGATCGTCCGGAGAAACTCTCGCTGTCAAATCTCGCTAGTAAAGAACTGTTTGAACTGATCAGAGAAAAAGTAATTAGAAAACGAAATAAGATATGTTAACCGTTCTTGTTTTAAATCTGACAGAAACGTTCCAGTTATAAGCTGAGAAAAAAAGGGGAAATTATAGACTTGTTAGAACGTCAGATGGGAGAATTTGAAGAAATCCTTATCAAATATTACCATAAAAGTCATTATTATTTAAAAAATTCTGAAACTTCAGTAAATTATGCTGGAAATTCAAAACAAACTTCATTAGAACGAAAATTGTTTGTTCTCTCCGATGTTGCTTTAATTGTTTTTTAACAATCATTAGAAAAGATGCTACAGCCATAAACGTGCCAAAAATACTCGAAACAACACAAAACATTAAATAAAAAACTTTTTATATTAAATTTTAAATTCCGACTTCGAGGTGCCTTTTGCCTTTGAGTCACCTTCACGACTACCTGTGTGCCAAATTCCATGGATGTAAGTGCGATAGATTTGTCTGGACATCGCACGCACACACATACACACGCAAACATTGACTTTTATAAGTATAGAAGATACATTCGGAGGTGAAAACCATACCCAGTTCCATTTATAACACGCGTGACAAGACCAAATCCATGTGCCTATACCCAAGAATAAAGCATAAATATTCTGGACAAATGACATGCAGTAATCACAGACCTGGTTCTTTAAATGATGATCACCAGTAAAAGTATATATAACGTATGAATATATCACTGTTCTTAGTAATGCACAATGCAGATTGATGTGTTCTTGGAAGATATAAATCATGGAAAGCCGGCAAATCTTTATTTTTACGGATGACTGGATAGACACGTCAAATGATGTAATACTGTATTAATTAGATTCAATTAAGTATTATTATTCATGAAAAAATACTCTAAGGTAGAATTTAGGATTAATGCTAATTTATTTGATTTCGATGAACGTATTTATATAAATATTTTGAATTTTTCTTTCATTTGTGATTATTATTTGATTTCTACGTTTTCTCTTTTCAAAACTAATGCTGATTATTTTATTTATATGATTATATGTCTCATAATCTTACAGCTTAGATGTGATGAAAAATGCTTATTGGTTGGTAAGTATGGAGAAGACAGATTTCATAAATAAATACAGGTAAATTTTTTATGCGTATGCAAGGAACTTTTGCAAAATTCGAAATGTGCTTTTGGCGATTAAAGTATATACTCGTTAATTATTCTGGGGATTTAAAATATTAATCTCATTCTGAAACAGGGAAACATAATTGTAATAATTTCCAGTTAAATATATTGGGAATATTCAAAAATTTTCTCGATTTCCAATCATTGGTAACTTCTGAGCATTCGATATAATTATTCTAAATACATCCTTTAATCTTTCCCTTGTAAACTTTCAAAATAAGACATTGGCTTCGCAAGAAAAACTGTAATGTCATTTTCAAACCATATCAAAACAACTTATTCATGTTCTTGGAAGTTAAATAGAATATCTTGTTTTTCCCTTAAGAGAAAATTTTACTGTTCGAATCTAAAAATATTTAAATAATATTTTTCAAAAAGTGACACAAATATGAAGACATACATTTTCACAGATAAAATCAAAATAGGTGTAAAATTTAAGGTTTTCATTATGCTTGTCTTAGAGTAGAATAGGCTAAAAAATAAGTTATCTTTGATAATAATTGTTAATTTATTGTTAATAAATAATTGTACAAATAATTTAGTAGCTTATTCAATGATTCAACACTATAAAAATATTGTTGGCATCACAATTTTTATGAATTTTAATGTTAGGCTTCAATTATTCTTTTAAATGTATCCATTCCATAGACTTTGTGTCGCTTCGTTTGCAAGTATACGATATATGCCATTTATATTGAATAATATTTTAAACTTTTTCTACTTGCTATGAAATATTTTGCATTTTAATGAGAAATTTGTTATTGTTAGTGAGCATACAAGATACTTGCAGGAGTAATTCTGATTTTTTCGTTGCTATTGATAAAACAAAATTACCTTACTTACATCTAAAGTTATTTTTCTGAAATATTAGTGAACATAAGGTGATTTTATAAATTTATGAATTAATTTGTTGAGAGTAATTTTTATTTGTTCACAGTTTATTTTCTACAATGCTTAGAGATTCATGAGTTCCAGAAAGGAAAAAAAAATTATTTACGATTTCAGTTCAGAAACTCGGAGAAATATCGTTTATAGAAAGGTTTAAAAGGACTTATTTTTGATTGAATCAGAAATATGGATTCAGCTGCAGCGTTTTAATTAAAACTAATTAATCAGTCATATTTATGAATGTGTAAAACTTGTAAACTTGTGTAACGACTGTAGCATTGTAGCAAGCTCTGATTGGGAATCAAAGAGTCATAAATATGAGATCCAATTTTACCGAAGTTATAAGCGGTTGTATGAATTAAAGCACGTTAACCCATTTCGCATAAACCACATTTTAGATAGTAAATTTTATTGAAACTCTTGCATCCATATTTAATATATCAAGAACTGAAAGACGATTGAAGACGATTTTAGTGAGAATTTTAATAATAGACAGGTAAAATATTTCATTTTCTCTACTAAGAACAAATTCTGCGAGATTCTCGAAAATATTCTGAATAACTACAAAACATATAATAAACACTTCTTACTTCTTATTAATGATCAATATAAAGCAAGAATTGCCATATCGCCGAACAAACATCAAGAAAAAACAATAATTTACATGTCTATCAACTTTAAAAATCCAATTTACAACCAATTTGAATTTAATGCAGTACTCCAAGAATTTACGGATCTTTTTCCAATCAAAAATATTGAAGTTAACAAATGATTTAAATATGATACAAATATCAGTAGAAGAATCTTCAACTACAATTCCTTCTGTAAAGACGTTAGGACCAATAGAAATAATATTCAATGTCTTTGCAATAGAGAAGAATATAATAAATACATAGATCCCTTCCATAAGCATATTTTAACCAGTAACCTAGACATTATTGACAATAAAGAATTAAGGGAACTAATGATCAAAGGTACAAAATTCCATCCTATTTTCAAGATCTCCATTAATACAATTTTCAAAACTTTTCATAATGATTTGGATAACTTTTGCCTAAAACCTGCCGCTAATATACTTCAACTTTAAACAGTTCATAAAAAACAATTACAAAAAAGACAATCGTAATTACGAAAAATATGACTACCGAAATATCAAGGATAGTTTCAAAGCTCTGCAAGAACAATTCATAATAACCCCTATTGATAAAGCGGCCGGCAACTTTGCAATTATCTGCAAAAAATTCTATTTCGAAATTTTAGATAAGGAATTAAAATCATCAGAAACTTACAAACTCAATAAATCAAATATTATCACCATTAAGAAAAACATTTCAACTCTTAACAAACAAATTGAATTCCATAAGGCAAATAATAATCTACCATATATTGTTATATATCCAAAATTACATAAACAGCCAATTAAATTCAGATATATAACCTGCTGCACTAACACCTACATGAACAAACCTGGAATCATTTTTTCAAAACATCTTAATATGATCCTAAATCATATTGAGCAAGAAAATTTCACATGGATTATCAAAAACAATAACAAACATCATAACAAAAACAAAGTAATTTAATTCCTTAACAATAACAAAATTGATACAATAGAAACCTACGACATTCAAGATCTTTTGACAAGTATTCCAATAAATAAATTACAAGAGGTACTAATGAACTACTTCTATGATCTTAAAAATCTTTTTAAAATCCCACTAATTTTCTGGGAAGACCTCATCAACTATTGCATATTCAATAACTTTATCTTTAACGGAGAAAATATTTTCCAACAAATAAAAGGCATCCCACAAGGAAAAAATTTCTCATCTTTACTAGCCACCTCTTTCTTCATTTTTTCGAAAGAAATTCCGTTCTAAACCTCCACTATGCCTTCCGATTTATTGACGATATTGTAATTTTTAATTTTGAAGACTTCAGCTCTATTTGCAATACCATTTACCCAGAAGAACTCAAACTAATTAAAACCAGCAACAATCAATCTCCAGCGATCTTCCTTGATTTATGCTTAGACCACGAAAACGACTTAAAAAATGACATTCAGGACAAAAGAAACGAATTGAAATTTAACGTCAATAAATTTATTTTTTGGAACTCTAATATCTCATATAAAATCTACAAAAACACAATTATCAATCAACTTATAAGAATCAACAAAATTTGCAATAACACTAATTCTGCCAAAAAGAAAATCACGCACTTAAGAAATAGGCTCAACATTAATAAAATTCCCACTCACTTTACGAACCTCTGATTAATAGATTTAAGATGTACGTAAAGGATTTCTTACAAGAAAGATGCCAACGCGAAGTATAATCTTCGTGGTAGGGTCACTCAAGTCGGTAATGTCTGATATTTTACCTCGAAAACGCATCTTTTAAACATTTTTCACTGGTCTCTCAATTTTTACTGATTTCTTCCACTATTTCTCTACGCTTTCTATCGTTTTCGCTCTTCCATTTAATCTTCGTCGTTCCCAACATACTACACTCCCCTGGCAACAGCCAACGTTAAGCGCGAAAACTGTTACTTGATACCTGTTCACACCCCTTCAACGCCAGTCTGTACCGTGACCCTCCGCGTACACTGCCACGTCAACATCCGTCCTTCTGGTTCGTCAAATATTTTTTCTTACTTTTCTCTAGCGTTATCATATCGTAATTTTTTTTTAAAAATTATTCAAAGCTCCTCTCTTTGTTTCTTGGTTTGGTTTGGCATTAGGGATGAAAATCAGTGTTTTTGGCCTTACGGCGTAATTTATTGCAAGAAAATGTCAAACTTTTTATATTTAGCAATTCACAATAACTTCATCCCCTGAAGAAACGTTATTGTGCTTTCATTGCGTTTTTCATTTCACATTTTATACTCTTTCATTTTACGATTTATACTCTATCTACCACAGCGCTTTTGGAATTGCAGCTTTTAGCGCATTCATTGTGCATGTGATTTATTTATATATATTTTTTCCATCTGTTACTATTCTCATATATATATATATATCGAAACAAACAAGAAACAAAAGACAAAAATTCAAAAACGTACAAGGAAGAAAGAACTCAATATTTATCTATATATATACAAGAGACAATAAAATCGGTAGTAAAATCCATATTAAAACAAAGAACAATCATAAACAACAGAACGTAAAAAAGCAATACAATAAACTGATCGAAATAAAATTCCGATAGTATCAATAGAGATAAAAATTATATAAGAATAATCAACAGAGGAAATAATTTTAAAAATATCAAATATAAACCCAAACCTTTTGTCTCTTCATTGAAATTTGATATATATTCATTTAAATACAGCAATTTACACAAAACATACACTATATCTATAATATATATAAATTTTAAGATAAAATTTAAATGAAATTACCTTATCCATAATCATACAATCGAAGTACAAAAGAAAATTTGACTGAAAACTATTAACACTCGAGAAAGCCTACCTTATTTGGAATTCCAACAATCAAATGACAACCAGCCTGGCGACTGATTTGTCGCATTAAATCTAGATTTTGTTGCACCATCCCTCTGCGAAGCCAATTGTTGGGAAAAGAGAAAAGTGGAATAAACCCCAAAATCATCTCAAGATAAGAAGAAAGAAAGAAAACAATCTTATTATTAAAGATTTATAAACAAACACATCATCAAACATCTTAAATCTATCTGGGCTTAAGCATATTAACGTCCATCCGGTGATGTGTGAAAATACAAGAATCGTCGTCTAGACATGCATTAAAATAAATAAGTCTGCCTCCATTTGCCTATATGAAACTTCTAAACTTGTTGACATGTATATAAACATAATGTGTTTCTTTGCTTGGAAAGACTCTGTGACTTTTTATAGAAAGTTCCGGAATAAATGCAATTCCTGAACAAATATAAAAGAATAAACATTGGAATTTGTGCAGCATTACAAGCTTGAAAAAACCATACAGTAAAAGATTTCCAGGTAAAACTAATACATATCCTTATCATCGAAGTAATGTGTGACTCAAAAAGATAACATTATTTCTCTCGTTCAAGAAATGTTAATGTTTTATTCATCCAGTACTTTTCCTAGGGTAGTCATGTTACTGATTCGTTCGTAAATTCCAGCAGCGCTTTGTTCCTTGAAAGAACATTACAGTCGTTTAAATATGGAATAAACTCGCCTTCTTCAGACCAGAGTTGTATTTCGTATCCGCTGCTCACATCTACTCCCGACATCTGAGAGTGGAAAAGGAAACTATATGAAAGAATATTTTTCCCGTCTCAAACTTCACCGCAATATTAAAATTTGATTGACACTGATGGATTATTTGCCGCTGAGAAATCGTTGAGCTCGTTATCTGACAATACTGATCTAACATAAAATAGTTTTCGAGTGCATTCATCATACACACTGTGACGGCACCGACGACATTTACTCCTGGCATTTTATTTCCTAGGCATCCGATATATAAATTCTACCAATACCTGTCCATTCAAGACAAGAGTGGATTTAAGCAATTTTTTTGTAGATACTGCATATGCCCATATGTCAACAATGGCGAAAGTCCTTTGAAATGATATGTATTGTATATGGAAAACATGGTTTTCTGTTTCTCTTGGGGATTTCTTTCCTTTTATTTTATATTTTATGATTCCAGGAATGTTTTTTGTACCGAAAGATTTTTCTTGAGCTATGAATTTATATTATTTTGGAAGTCTATTGTTGCACGTTGTTTTATTGTTAAATCTTTGGTTCGTAGAAATTCTTTGTATTGTAGTATATTAAAGTTATAGAGAGTAATGTGGCATGTAAAGCAACTCATACATAAGACTTCATTTCAATAAAATTTGAATTTTCGGTTTCTAATTTATTTCATTGCATACAGGAAAATTGTATACGGAGATATTACAAATTAGTATCTATAAATATATCTCAGTATATTTAAAATGTAAATAGTAGTGAAGATTATTCCATAAAGCAACCAGGCATAAAATTATGAAACATGAGTTTTCAGAATTTCACGCAGCTTAAAATAGTTATAGACTGTAGCTTTATAAAGATATTTTTAAGCGCTTATACTATATTTCCGATAAATGCTTAAGGCCATGTTCACATATAAATAATGCTAAATTTATAATGCATGCATATTCAAAATCGTACGAAATCGCTTATTTGAAAATAAATAGAATACAAATGTAATTAAGAATATTAATTAGTGCGAGTATTTTAAATATCTCTATATTTTTACACAGATAAATAACATGAATTTAAGAGAAAACTTAAACACCTATTACTTAATATACGCATGCAAAATCTGGTTTACAAAGCTTAAGAGTACTCTTCTCTAGAATTTCAAATCATTAAGACGAAGCATTTAAATTAAGATATTTCAAACATTTTATGTTTGGAATCAACATCCGTATACTATATTTAATCTTGCGAATTACATTTCTAAATATATAATTTTGCCCCAGAAGGTTGTTTTGAAAAGTTCTACCTAATTCACTGGATGATATATTTTGTATTGTTGGAACATATATTTCATGATGTGCTTTACGTAGGCTTACGTAGGCTCATTTTTGAACATGATGTGTTTTACGTCCCCCGGGGGGGTGCACCGCGAATACACGAATGAGTTGCTGCCGGATAAGTAAGCAGGAATTCGCTTCCCCTGGGGGTACAAGACTGGTTGGAGGTGTGTTGCCTCCATCCAGTGATAGTAGGGGAAGGTGGTGTACCTAGGTCCCATTTTTACTTTTTAATTTTTAATTGGATAATTACTAAAAGAAAGGTAACAAAACAATTTTTCTTTCATATTTTAGGCCTTTATACACAACATATATTTTTTGTAGATTTTTAAAAAAAGTATTTCAGTGCATTATTTACAATTTAAAAAAAGGTTCAAATAGGACCAAGGTACACCATGGATGGTGTACCTTGGGCCAGCTCTTTCTAGATTTAAAAAATCTAACCGAATAGTTTGAACATAAACATTTATTGGTATTTTAGCTACAGAAAAATGTTAATGAGCACTTTTACTTAATGAGGTCTTAGATTAGACCGAATATAAAATTATTAAAGCAACAGTTTCATTCCTATGAGCAGGCTTAACCAACATTGTAATTAGACAAGTCATTTCCAAATGTTATGTCCTTTCAGATATACCAGTTAACACGGGATGTGGTAACTTCCACATTACATCACATTTTTCCACAACATAAGTGGTAGAACATGTAGTGGTCATGCACCAAGGTACACCACTTGGCCATTTCATGGAAAATGGCTGACTACTAAATTGAGGTTAGACTTAACATAATTTCTAACACATGTTATTATAGCTAAAACTGTGTTTTATAAGTTAGGCATTTTACTATAAAGTAATTTATGTATGTTTAGGAACTATTAACACAAAATTCAACAGGAAAAAAATTACTTTTGATGGGTCAATTTCCTTTTTCAGGATTCATTCATTCAAATGAGCACCTTGACAAATAAGTTCAGGTACACTGGGACCTCTGGTGGCAAGTGTACAAAATACATATAACATTTTCTATACATCTATACAGATGGCGCTAAAATCGGCATAGGTTCAAGGTACACTTATGTCCAAGGTAAACCACCTTCCCCTACGTACCTCCTTCGGGAGAGGTCGGGCCGTGGCCAGGTGATTGGCTACTAGGACTCCGGCCTCAGTACTCGAGCTGTTGCAGCGACTGTTATTCAGTGTTCCCGGATGCCTACGCAGTACGGGGTTTCTCTTTGTAGTTACGTAGTTGGTTTGACAGTTTAAACAGTTTTTTAATGATTTCACTTTCTCTCCTTCGAAGAGAATAGACGAGGTCGAACTAATAATTAAAACAACGGAAGTATAATTTTTCTTCATGGATCCAAAGAATATATAAAGCGAGCTATATAAATTAGACAACAAAGACAAAAAAGAGAAAAAAATGCAAAAAACAGTAAGTTAAAAGCCTGAAAGCCTAACTTTTCTTCATGGATAAAAAAAGAAAATTCGTGAAAATAGAAAAATAATGCCCAAATTTACCACTTAAAATTAAATAAATGAAAATATGATTCAAATTTAAGAAGAATAAAACATTTTATGGCGTTATCTCCGCCTTGTGCTAAACATCACTATGCCAAATTTGGTCCGGTAAATTAAATGGCCGTGGTGTGGTCGGAGAATAATGTGTGGTAGTTGCCGATTTCTGTCTACATCATATGTTCTACAGCGTTAAAAACAACAAATATGGAAACATCAAAAATTCTTTTCAATATCCTTTACAGGTTTCTTTAAGTGAATGGTGCATCCTGATTTATTAAATGGTTTGAGTAAAATTGGCGCAGAATGAGATAGATAGATGTCTATGGTTATGTTACGAATGTCTATGGTTATGTTATGGATGTCTATGGTCTCTATTGATAGTTGTATATATGATGGCATTGACAAAACGTTCGAAATGCTCCTAATACGGAAGTAAAATTCTCGAAGTCTTCCAAAACTTTCCACTTAAACACATCCATTAAACTTCATTATCATTGAAATTAATGATTGCACTTAGAGAATTTTGCAAATAAATGCTTGGCGAAGCAAGAACAGGCTATGATTTACTCTTATTTACATCTCCCATCTAAAAGAGCCAACAACATCCAAAATTCTTTTTCGATACTACAGAAAAAAGATTTTTAAATTTATTTGTCATGGTAAACTAACAAATTACAACCATGTTTTTGCCTTCACTTTGCTTAAAGAAAGTTCCTTTCGAACAACTCATTTTTGAACAATAATTGCTGTTCTCCGCTTTGCTGTATGGGCAAATACAAATCGAAATCGATTGTTCCTTTTGTTATTTATCTTTTTTGGCCTCTTATGTCTGGCGCCCGTCATATTGATATGCATCGAATTATCGAATTTTTAGGCTTTTAAGCTAAAATTTAATAATTAATTAGCTTTATAATTTGACACAAAAATTATGTAAAATCCATAAGCATCTCAAGTATTCTATACCTTCTTAGATGAATGAAAACGATAACCCCTTTCCGAAAAAGGAGGGGTCATCTTATTTTATAGCAAAAGTGACCCTAAAGGTGTTAAACCAGTACAACTTAATAATCAACGCCTCCAAATGTTAGCTAAAACAACTTTTAAACGACAGAGAATATATTGGAATATTAACCAAAATTTCGATTAAGGAACAAGTTTTTAATGAAGATTTTTCCGAAGCACAGTGATTCTCAACCTGTTATTAGCAACCGTTCATAGGAGTGAAAATTAATCCTAAAATACCAAAAATTATTACGTGAAAACGGATTAAAATTATTATTAAAAAAATTTAAATCATTGAATTTATAGATAAGTGTATTTAGTATTTATTTCTGCTTATTATAAAGGTTAATTACCAAAAAGTACAAAAAATATTGGTGTTATTGCGCAAAAATAACATGTTACTCATCTTAAAAATTTTCAGTCGAATTTAAAAATGCATTTGTTACTGGACTGCTGATGCAATGGTCAAATTACTTATTTTTCTATCAAAATTATAAAAACAAAAGTGTGCATTTCGAATTAAAGAAAGCAAATTTGATGTGACATTAAAGATAACGACTGACATCATTATGTTTCATATTACATAGAACATTGAACTCAGTATAGTGTACTTAAGGTAATCCCGAAGCAAAATTGTCTTAATGTTTTGTTCCATTATCACATTTTCTAGTTTTCCAATTATTGTTTCCGGATATAGTATCTCATTCATCATTATTAAACTTTTAACTCTGAATGACAAGGTTAGTGCACGGTTTCGCAATTATTTATCCCATTGCTTTCCTATGCATGATAAAGATGAAAGCAAAAAATTCCTAACTCATACGGCATTTTCTGTACCAAAGCTGTGATAATGAAGGAAAGTGAAAAGTTATAAAATAGCGTTAACCCGAGACACATTTCACGACCATTAGCTACAATGGGGATGTCCAACATTCTTTAAAAACGAGTGAAAGCAATCCGTATTCATAGAAAAAATCATTTAATTCCAAATATGCAAGTGAAATTTTTCATAAAAATTTATTTATTTAAATATTGAGGGCGAAAGATGCGCTGAAATAGCAGAAATGATGAAGCAATGCGAAACGCGCTCTCATTGGCAGAGAAGATTTTGACGTCACGTATGCCTTCTTTTGCATACTTCTGTTTCGCTTCATTTATACCATATTTTGATTCAAGGCGTTTGTACCAGCTTACATTTTAGAAGTGCAGTTTTCGGCTTTTCTACTTTTCAACGTTTAATTTGATCATGGAAATTGGTTTTGTAAAAGGTAAATCGGATAATTTGTCAAGGATTGATTCTACATTTATGGCAAAGAAACGGGAAACAAAACGCGGCTCGTAAATTATCTCATAAGAAGAGCTGTTCATACCTTCCCTTGAATACATTCAATAACCGGAACATAGCTCTATAGTATACCACAATATCTTCGCTTTAGAAAAAACGGGTAGATTTTTAAAAGTATCAGGCAGCAATAAATTGAAGAGGGGCCCTCAGATATTACGAGAAGACGCTGCGATTTCTGTCACACAAGAAAGAATGAAAAGCTAATAACATGATTTTGCACGAATTTGCTGTGAAATTTCGTATGTCTACAAATAAAAACCCCACCAAATAGAGAAAAAACGAAAAAAACCAGGAATACACTTATTTCAGAAGTTTCGCTCAAAATAAATTCAGGTCCGGCACAAAAGTAGGTGTTGCTGTTTGAATATTTAGAAATTCTGTCACTGTAGTCGTAACTGTGAGAGCTGGACTATTGTTCCTCGCATAATTCTTCAGCTCATTGCCGCATAATATTGCATTCAAAATTTTATTCCTTTCCCTCAAACGGTATACTCGCTAGGGCGTTATATATCGGCTATTTTTTATTTTGTATTCAACCTATATATGGCACTAATAAACACTCTTGAAATGCTAACTAATTAAATCAAAACGCGGGAAAAATTCAGTGAAACCTCATTTCTTCCTTTTACTCTGAAATTTTCCAATGAACCGTCAAACTTATAATTCTGATATTCATGATGATAAACCTTTTAAGGTTATCTCTAATTTTCACGTTCTTCTGGAAGGTTGTACATTTTTAAATAAAAAACCTATTTTGTTAAAGCAAAAGACATAATCCTCCCCATTTTTAACATAATTCCAACAAATCCAGGATCTCTTTGGTCAGAGTACGTCAGGTAAGTACAAAATCAAGGCAAAAATTCATGTCTTTTGCTGGATGCATGAAGAAAAAAAACTTAAAAATATTAAAAACACACTTTGGAGAAGGATCTCGAAAACTGTCTTTGACTTTGGAAGGATTAAAAACACATCAAAGGATTTGAAGCAACCACATGCAAAAGAAACTCTCCAAGGTCATCGACTGAATCTTGAAATGCCGTAAAGGTGACTCAGAAAAGAAATATTTAAAGGATTTTCTTTGAAGGAAGACTTTTAGTTTAATTATTCGAAATTCCACGGATTAAATATTCTTAAAGTATCCAATTCCTTAATAAAATGAATGCGAAAGTGTGTCTCTCTGCTTGTTACGCTTTCATGGCGAAAGAACTGATTTGGATGAAACCCAGGAATGTACATAGGATATGTGATTTTATCATAAATTCAATATTTTTGGCTACAGACAATAATTAAATAATTACCAAAGAAAGGCCCAATAACTCAGCTATTCGCGATAAAGATTACTACTTTATTTTTCAATCAACTGTCACGTGATCCTTCAGTAAACACGTGGAATAACTTATTTTTAAAGTCAAACATCACGTGATCATAAAAAAATGTGATTATGTGATCTTGCTGGGAAAATAAATAAATAATTAATTTGTGGAATAATAACTGAAATTACTCAACTCGGCGCTTGATTTTAATTATTTGAGTTTGCAGTCGATTTAATTTTAATTATTTATATTTGTGTCTTTTCCTTATCAGATTTTATTCAAGAAATTGTCGACAAATTGACGCCGAGACAGAAATCTATTGATAGATATGATATAGTTGCAAGAGTTTTTAGATTAAAATTTAAAAACCAATGTTAATTATAACTAAAGGAAAATATACGAAGATACATTTTGTTTTATGTATCCTTTTGAATGGTAAAACAGATAATATATAGCATGGTGGATGATATATTCCACAGATTGTAAGGTTCTGATGATACCATTAAGTGCAATGATATAATTTACAGAAACGGAGAATTGAATTAAGCAGTAGACTTAAGTGATATTGCGATAACTGTTAACGATATATCGAGCTTTAAAATGAGTAGACCGCGTAGGATAGTGGAAATTATTAATAACCTAATGCAGAAACTGCCCTACGATACAGAAGAATTGCAACAGCGACTAACTGAGTTCGTTCTACGGTTGAACTTAGGACAAAAAACCTTTTGCATAGTGTTTTGCAACAGATTGAAAGTGGGTATTTTTTTAGAATGCTTATGGCGGTACTTGGAAGTCTTTCCTTCTCAATCAACTCAAATTAGTTTAGCTCAAATTCGTAAAGACAAAAAAATCGGCTGACGCAGTAGTGAGAGATGTAGAATATTATAGCATTCTAAGCTGTCGGTTTGGGACGATGTACAATATCCCAAAAAAGAGCAGTTGAAGCATTAAACGAACTGCTTTCATTGAACTATGAAAGATATTAATAACAACTGTAGTATTTGGCTACCGTTGGCGATGGTTGATCGGACGCTTGGCGCAACTCCTTGCTAGTCTAGGGTTGCTTTCTGTAAACGAGTCAGTTTGAGTGACGACCTCGAGAAGCGAGATGAGATATTTAGGCCTAGTTGCGGTCGTTATTTTTGGAATAGTTCTGGCTTTTAAGGTGCAAAGTACCGCACTGCATCTTTTATGTGTGTTGCTTGTATTGTGTGTGTCTAAGTCTGAATAGAATTATTTTTCTAAAATCTGATGTTCTTCATTTCAAAAAGACAGCAACACTACAACAACCAAAGAATCATGGGAAGGATGGCGGTATTGATGTCAGGCAATTTTAGGAAGATTGGACCTTAAATAACTATGGGACACATGTATATGAATTAAATGCATGTTTAAAGAAGTCTCCGTTATGGGAGAATGTCAAAAAAATTAAACTCTTTACGAATATGAGAGTTAAACTGTTCAATGACACTTAATGAGGAATAATCTTTTGAAAATTCGTTAAGGTCGGTTTAAAAGCGATTCAAACAGTGTATTAAATTGAAAGGGGATTTTTTCAAAATTGTTCATAGCACAGAGGAACTGATAAACAAGGTTTATCCTGCACTACAAGCTAATATAAGGAATAGAGAATGGTTGTTAAATTGGTAATTTTGGCACTGACGAATGAAAGTTTAGGTCAGATAAATTTAAACAAATATGTCACAAATGTAGAAAGGAATTGCAGAACATCTATCTGCAGATACTTTAATGGGCAATAACAAGTAACATCATATCCTGTAGAGTTCTTCAACCCCATAGAATTGTCAGGGATACCTTCCGACAAGCTGATATTAAAATTCGGTGTGCCAGAACTATTCATACGTAACCTCGATGTTTCGAGCCTGCGGAATGGCACACGGTTTCAAATTACACACTTAGGACCAAAAGTCGTGCTAGATACTGATATGACTAACATAGCGAGAGGGGAGGAATTCCGATATTACCGAAGGATTTACCATCCCAGTTCTAAAGATAACAATTCCTTTTAAAATTAGCAATTGCCAGGCTCAGGGCCAAACATACAAAGGGGAAGGCGTACATTTGGATAAACCATATTTTCCCATAGGCAACTATATATCGCGTGTTCACGTGTGTCCAATCCACAAAACCTCTACATCCGTGAAAAGAACATAGTATACAAACGTGTGTTAGCATAGTAAACAAATTACCAAACTATAACAGCTGACCATGTACAGTACACCCCTGTTTGTCGTCCAATTATGTATTATCAACCCTCAAAACTTTTAATTTCCCTTTTCAACATGTAACGAAATATTTGCATTCGTGAATTTAAAAAAAAATATTTAATAATTCAAATTCTTCGAGCACGAATTCGCGGGTAGCAGCTAGTATGGAAATAATTACAGAAAAAGTATCAAGAGAGCTTCTTTGATTTTGAGATATTTAAAGTAAAGTTTATATCAAATTATTTTTTTCCTCCCACTTTTGTCAATTCATTGGAAAAGAAAGTACATATTCACTTTCGATTGCCTGATATTTTACCAATACCTGTCTTTGGCATTAGTGATCAATCACGTCACAATGCATAGGGTGATAAAATACAAAAGGAAAGTAAAACTATCTACTCTATTATTAGGTTTTCCTTTCAAGTTACCAGAGGAAGGATTCCTATCAAATTACATAAATGCCAGCAGGCATTCAGACCAGTTTATAAATTTATGTTTGAACTACCTACCTACTTATGAACGAATAGACCAGAAATATGAATTTGGCTCTTCTGCTTATGTTAAAAATAATGAATTAAACAAATTGTTTATGCCCTACATTTGATTAAAGGGAAAATATGACAATACTATGTAATTTGTTTAAGCTGCTTCAGGAGTCAGAGTCTTGGATGGGAAACTCTATTTTACCGAAGATAACTGGAACCCGTTTTACACTCCACTTTCCCCTTACTCCACCATTTCCTTCAGGCATTCCAGACAAATGAGTCGTCATAAATCTATCGTGTATTAAAGATATTAAGGTTAATGTGAACATGTATGAAGACTTCGAGAATCAACACCTTATCACTCTAAGCCTACTTTCTTTCTATCTCACAATGGTTTCAACTAATTGTGCCTGTCTCCATTTCTTCTTTCGTGACTTCCAAACATGAACTATATTGTTACGAAGTTGTAAATTTCTTTCCCTGACATGCTAATTTTGGCGTCAAACTTGGAGACTTGGTGACCATTTTAGTTACTTGTTGATAAATTTTGCGACCATTTTTGAGACTTGGCATTAAAATTGGCGATTTGGCAACAAAAGGAATTTTCAAGAAAAATCCTGAACTATGGCGCTATCTCAACTGGGTGCCAGTAATATCAAGGCACTTCGAGAGATTACGTCTCTTCCAACTATTGACGTCACTTCTTGTTGAAAAGGTATAAAAGCAAGCTCTCAAACCAAGAGCATTCAGTTAGTGTTAGGTCAGCATTGAAACTGGTGAACTGAGAGACGTGTGAACTCTATTGAAAGTGTTGTGACTAAGATTTATTGGTGATCTTTAATGCTACTTTATGCAAGTGATATTTAGTTTTGTGGCATGTGCTACGTTAGTGTTTTGCTGAAATCTTCGTGAAATAAAGCTTCATTTATTTTTTTTATTATTATTCTGCTTGTTAATCTGCATTCACGTACACCACCAGACGACAACAATATTATTGTAACAATATTACTAAAACACTTGCATTTCTTTATAAAAAAAACCAACTACTGATCCTTAAATAAGTCTCAGATTTAATGTAATTTATAAACAAAAATAAAAATGAATCGCGAATTTTTTATTATAATATAAACTTGATTAAACTATCTAATAGAGCATTTCCTGAGTAAACTAATGCACTTACTTATCATCGATATTACGCGTGACGCAAAGAGATCACAATATTTCTCTCGTCTAAGCAGCTCTAGTGTTTTATTCATCGGGCACTTTTTCTCCGGTTGTCATATTACTGATGTTCTAGAATCCTAGAAGACTTTTTTCCCTGAAGAAATATTTCAGACGTTCTAGAAGGGAATAAACGCACATTCTTAAAGCTAGAATTGTATTTCGTATCTATTTCTTACATTCACTCCTGTCAGCTGAAAGTGAATAAAGAATCTATATGAAAGAAGTCTCCTATTTTTCTCAAAGCAAGCATCACTTTAATTTTCAAACTTGATTGACACTGATGGATTGTTTACTGCTCAAAAATCTCTCATCTTGTCATCTGAGACGACAGTTCTAACACGAAATCATCTTCCAGTGTCATTTTTATACACCTTTTGATGCATCTGACGACATTTACTGCTAACAATTTATTTTATTACTTTTATTTACATGCCATCCGAGATATACCGGTTACTATATCACTGATGTTCTAGAATCCCAGAAGACTTTTTTCCCTGAAGAAATATTTCAGACGTTCTAGAATGGAATAAACGCACATTCTTAAAGCTAGAATTGTATTTTGTATCTATTTCCTACATTCACTCCTGTCAGCTGAAAGTTAATAAAGAATCTATATGAAAGAAGTCTCCTTTTTTCCCAAAGAAAGCTTCACATTAATATTCAAATTTGATTGACACTGATGGATTGTTTACTGTTCAAAAATCGTTCAGCTTGTTATCTGACACGACAGATCTAACAGGAAATCTCTTCTAGTGCCTTCATCATGCACATTTTGATGCCTCCGACGACATTTACTGCTACCATTTCGTTTTATTGCTTTTATTTCCTTGCCATCCGAAATATAGATTCGACCAATACCTGTCCATCCACGTCAAGAGTGGATTTTGGAATTTTTTCAGGCATTGCATAGGCGCAGCTCCTTGGAAATGATATCTATTGTAAAAGGAAAACACTGTTTTCTGGTTCACTGGAGGCTTCTTAAATTTTATACTTAATCATCTTATGTTTCAAAGAAAGTTTCTGAACTAAAATGTATTTGTTACTCTTTAACATTGAGTTTCTATTATTCTGAAAGTCTTGTAGTCCTCAAATTTCATTGCGAAATCTTCTGATCCTAAACTCCCTTGTTTTGTTCTACTTTAAATTTATAGGAAGTAACGTGGCAATCATAAAGGCAAATCATGCACGCTGTTTTTTTAATAATAATCGGATTTCCTGATTGAAAGCCATTTCAACACGTAAAAAGGATTATAATATGAAAAGATGTAAGATATTATGTTGTTCCCGGACTATTGGGAATGGGATATTGAAACTTCTTTTCCAAAATGTATATCAGTACATCTAAAATGCAAATAACATGGACGATTTATACAGAAAGTAGTCATGCACAAAGTTATTAAACATGGAATTTTAGAAAATCAAGGAACTCAAAATGCTTTTGAAGACTTATTTTATATGGATAAATTTAAAGGGCTTATATTTTCCGAAGAAATGTTTACTTTGCTGTGTGTTACATGTATAAATGATAAATTGAAACTGAATGCATGTAGAAAACCAAAAATAATGCACGGTAGGGAACAGATGAAATGTTGTTGTAGTTTTCTACAATCTTCGTAATTGCGCTCATGGTTGACTCGGACAGCGATTAAAGCAGACTGAGGGCGAGACCTTGACGCAACGTAAACGAAGAAGTACCTGCTTGCATCAATAGGCTTCTCACTTTTACTCAATACGGCGCGTGATACCGACTTCTGATTTGGAATAAAAGTAAAAAATAAACATAAGAAAGGCGCAGTTCGGGTCTGCGCCGAAGATTTTTAGTGGAAACGTCGGGATAAAATCGTACAACAAGTGTTTCGTAATAATATGTAATTTAATTATCAATAATTTAAAACAATATTTACACAGAGTAGTATAATGGTTACAGAATAGATAAATCACAAGCTACCACAGAGCCTTGCTACATGCGATAAACTTTCGATTTATCGATTCTGTAACCATTCTACTACTCTGTGTAAATATTCTATTAAAGATATTGATAATTAAATTACATATTAATACGAAATACTCATTTTATGATTTTATTCCGACGTTTTCACGAAAATTCTACGGCGCGAACCCGAACTGCGCCTTTCTTAAGTTTACTTAGAGTAGCTATTGATGGCGAAATTTGTTGACAGTATATAGATCTACATTTCGCGTATGCGCAGTAAAACATTATTTGCTACAAATGCTCATATTTCCCGTAATATTCAAAATTTTGAATTCAAATTTTAACAAAATGTTTCGTTTACGCATTGTCAAGTGTTATGAAAGTTTCTTACAATTCGAAAGAAAACTCTGCGTGTTATAAGAAAAAAACATGCGGAGTTTGAAATTTTCAATTTAATACCGATTTTTACTTAAATTCTGATAAATATTTTTCTTGTTTCACTTTTGTTTCAAGTAATACTCCTCACGCTCTTGAAAATGACACCAGAATCAACCTCCTAGTTAAAGGCGTTTTCACGCTACACTTATTTATAACCTTGTATAAAGCTAATTCATAAGAATCACGCGCATGCGCCTACACTGGTACGATGACGTCGTAAGCAAAACAAATACTATGCGACAAACTCTTACAGATATGATCTATTCGTTGTGGGGTCAACCATTCTTTTCGCATCATTAGTGTCGTAGTTACTAGCGATTCATATATGACGGTATTTTGTCACACGAGAAAGTTTGACCGACTATCACTGTAACGAGTGAAAAGACGTTCTTACGTCAAAAAAAATGTTCGTGAACTGTAATTAACCCTTAGAGCTCCGTTGTCTTTACTAAGGCGACATGAGTTGCATGGATACTTTATCTTCAAAACACATAGGATTCAATTTTTATTCAAACAATTTGGACATGATTTTACCGTTACTACTTGTTTCGGTTACTAAACAAAGTAACTGAGCTATCTTTTAAGGAATTAAATTTGCGAATGTTACATGCAAAACACAATACGCATCTAATTTGTTTTTGGAGAGCAAAGGACAAAACATTAAAAAATATTGTTGACTCATCAATATCAGTTGTCGATTCATTTAGTTTGCCTTGTCGTAATAGTCTCCGAGCAACCATGTAATGAAATCTGTTGCTTTTCATTTGTGTAGGTTTGCAAAGAATATCTAATCCATTTTAGACATGTTCTTGAAATTAATTAAGTTTCGTGCTAAAAGCAAAATGTTAATGATTTAGGTTGTTTACATCGAACTCCATTACACTTACACTTACATTTTATTTTAAAGTTACAAATTTCTGTAGATAATGGAGAGTCGGCTATGTAATTTAGCACTTGGAGATGTGAGTAATTTCAAATTATGAACGTTTGGATTACAGTTTAGAGAAAACCTCTTGTCACCACTTAAAACTCTAATTTTGACATAGAAACAGAAATGTGGATTTTACCATTTATGTGGCATTCGAGAACAGGTTTTGTCGCTCATTTCGCCTGTCAATAAGATTATTGTTTCTTTATTTATTTCTAGCCGTTCTAATTGTTGCGTATGGGGTTATAAAATGGGACAAGAAAACGAAATTATCTCCAGCGCGATTTAAACTAAACCGTTGAACTGTGCGAATGCTATGAAATTCCATATGTTTATTTCTAGACCACTTGAGCCAAACCAAACATAGATGAAAAAATTTACTATACCAGCATCTGTATCATTGCTAAGAAAAGGATTAACACGAGCGTGCAATTTGCAAAATTGAGTATGAAAGAGTGTTTAATTGTTTGCTATTAAAATAACTGACTATATAATAAAATAAAAAAAAATACTTTAAAATTGCAAATGTATTTCGCTGATCAATTTATTTATGCAGGATGAGTCAGAACCACACGGACAAACTGTAGAGAGGTGTAGACAGCATCGAATCGTGTCAGAATCAATCACATAGCATTGTCCAAGTGCCACTGTCTTCCTCTGGAGATGGGATGCACAAGTGTGAAGAGAAAACACGAAATGAAACAGCAACACGTACGTGTAATAAGACACGATTTTAATCAAGATTAAACATTAATAACATGTAAGTGCTACAGAAGGTTTTCAAAAGTTTGATCAGAAGTTCTGACACAGGTTTAAAATCACCGCCGCATGAAATCTAGAACATTCCAGACGAATCTCACACCTCCTGAGATATAAGAATGACCAGGACTTAATTCGAATCAACTAGGGTCTCATGCACCTTCGCTTTTATATTGTAGTGTACCGTGCTGTGCGATCCTATTCTGTGATGTATTTAAGTCAGTATCAACCTCAGGACAATGGGAATTCCTTTTGTCTAGTGGTTAGGATATGCGACTCCGGACCCAAAGACGTTAGGTTCTAAAGCACTTGCCCGCCAAAATATGAACTCAGAAATAGAAGTTGAAATATAATAGGTCCAACAAGCCAACTCACCGGACTACCATGATCTGTCCAACGCCGTTCCCATTCAATACATCTCCACTCTCACACAGACTTTATTACAGAGTTGTTTAATATATGGTTGCCATCTGGTACAAAGTGCGCCTCCTCGTAAAACGTTCCTGGTACAAGAGCAAAGCGGCTCGGACGTTACACCCTCCGCTCGAAATGCGAGATGCATGTTGGCCAGTTCCACGTCTGTGTATTCGGCCCAGCTCCAATGTCAGCTACCAAACGTCAAATGCTGGTTTCCAGCTTGAACAATGTGTATTCCAGCTCCCATACAACCCCATCTACTGCACGAAGAAGGTGATTTCGCCCCTGCATTGCTATGTGATTCCGACGCATATTTACGGATCCTACTGTGGTTTGGATTGAGGACGCTTTTCATTGGCTCTCAGCGCCACGTGACTTCGCTTGCTTCTCAATGATGTCATAGGAGCGCGCTTAGTTTGGATTTCGATTTTTGCCTTAGCTATTGTATCATGGAGAAACCAAAATTATCTTTATCTTGAATTCATCATTCCCTTTAGAAATATCCAAATAATCGTAATTAAAAGATAATTTTGGTTTTTCCATGATACAATAGCTGATACAAAAATCGAAATCCAAACTAAGCGCGCTCCTATGACATCATTCAAAAGCAAGCGAAGTCACGTGACGCTGAGAGCCAATGAAAAGCGACCTCAATTCAAACCACAGTTGGATCCGTAAATATGCGATTCCGACTTGGATCTATGCTATCAACCACCCCTTGAAGTGGGTTGGTGGGGTACTGACTCACCCTTTATGCAGACATAAATGTAAAGTGTTGAAATTGAGGATCTCCTTATAACTCGGACTATAAATTTAACATTGTAGATCAAATGCAAAGTTTTCATGCACTTATTTCACGATAAATGGCTTCTTTTAAGAATGGGATATTCTATTTCATAAAATTATAAAGATATAATTTTAATCCATTTATAATAATATGTTATATTATCATTATAAATAAATACAGCCCACTTTGTTAAAACAGCCGGTATTGTTTTTCATAATTTCCACTATTATAGTTGTTGCAAAATAGATAAATGACGTTTCAAGATAAGCAAGCATGTAATTTATAATAATAGTATTTGTTGCCTGATCACAATACAGCGATCAGTTTTGTCTCAAAGATAAAACAATATATCTCCTTTATTTCAGTTTAGTATAAACGGCACAATTATTTAAAGAATTCTCATGAATAGTATATATTTATACAAGAAGAAACTGTGTGTGTATGTTCGTTTTTTGGTTCTATATGCACTCCCACACCGTTGGAATTGTGGCGACAAAATTTGACACAGTGATGGATTAGCACAAAAGGGAGAGAACGACGTAAAAATTATGTTAAAATTCAAATCAGATTTTTATTTATTTAATTAAATAACAAAACTTGAGCAATTTTTAGACATTTTCCGCCAATAACTTCTAAAATACTTATCGTACAAAAATTATTTTTACACCATCTTAAAGAGAAAGAAATTATATTTTTAATGATAATAATTTAATTGTTGGTACAATATATTTAAAACTCAATTTGTAGCAGTGCTTTATATTATTATAAAATCAGATACAAAAAAATTGTTTCATCAAATCCTTTATTCACGTGTTTTTACCTCTGTTAAATTTATGATAAGAAAATATTGCTTTCTTTGATGATTGACTCCAAGGTTCACTTCTTACTTCCGCTGTTATTTCGTAGCATGCACTTTACTTCCGTTTTCATTTCGTAGTTTTAATAAGCCCTCAAATATTCAATGATGTTAGTTTAGTTACTACGCAGCGTTTCATTAAAATTTCAAAATTGTTTGAATGTTTCTTATCAGTGTGCACCGGTGAAGAGACCGGGGGAATTCGTCACGTGCATAAATCTTGTAAGACCACATCTAAATTTCAAAGCAATTGCGAAATTGTGTACCACTGTCACCGTAGAAAGTTAAGTTCCACTCAGAAAGCTTTTCTGTCACGACAAAAGACTGTGCTATGATAATAATGCTGGCATATCTAAGATCTCTTTGGTCAAAGTATATCAGGTAAGTACAAAATCGAA
>BGPR01003553.1:86005-112891 GCA_013235015.1 Araneus ventricosus
AATGTATGAATTGTTTCCATTCAAACAACTTGAAAAATTAGTGATGTATTTCGTTGATTAATGCAATTATATACATAAATGTATAGTGTCGCACAATCCGCAAGTGGACAACAAAAATCTTTTTATATCATTTCCATACCTGCAAAAAAATTAATATGGAAATGAAACTTACAAAAAAGAGTATGAATTGTTTCCATTGAAACAACTTGAAAATTAATGATGTATTTCGTTGATTAATACAATTATATACATAAGTGTATAGTGTTGAATATGCCGGTCTACTTAGAACTCAAAGTTCGAATTTCATATCACACTAGGAAAAAACAATGAAGACGTGTATTTCATAATAATTTCAATTTTTTTAAGAAAACACCATGTGAGGTTATAAAGATAGAATTATAATCTAATTATATTGTTATATTACAACATAATAATATTAACTCTCAGTTAGGCGCACGAAATTTTGTTATGTAGTTAGGCCCGTCGGGTTCATATGTCCCGCATTTTCTCTTCCTTTTCTTACAAATGTTTTTTTTTTCCGAAGAAAGACAAATCAGCTGCAAATTAAAGAACAAACAACTTAGAAATTCAAAACTGATAAAATGTAATTTTGTGAATATTTTTCATAGAGAATAAGAAAACGCTATGAAAAATCAGAACATCTATGAACAATCACACTCCTTGTAAATGCTTACTATAGGCTCAATCAAGGCCTTATTTCCCGTATTTTTGGTGAGTTTTGACCTTGTTTCTTCCACAATATTTGCATCTACTTTTCTTACTCATTCACTTTGTTGTTTCTTGGTCCTGTTTCGTTGATTTCTAACATAAGATTTTCTGATCTTTTAAGGTGAGGAATATGGGCATTAGGCAGCTCTGCAAAAAATTTGAATTATAATAAAGATGAAACTGAAAGTTCAGATGGCGTCAAGTCTTTTCATATCTTTATCAATATTATTGTGTTTGAAAATTACAAAAGCGTTAATAGTAGACTTTTTCAAAGATTGGAAAAAAGAACCATAATACAATGACAAGAATTTCTCGAGACATCATTTCTTTGTCATGGCTGATCTAAAATATTGTTACAAATATGGAAAGTCGCGTCCCAGCAATGCGAGTCTTATGGCTGGGAAGAGAGTTTTACAAGGTTAAGCATGGAGTGACCTCAGCGACAGTTATGGCACCCTGACTTGGCGACAAACATTGCGACCATTTCGGCGATTTGGCGACAAATTTGGCGACCTTGGCGTCAAATAGATGATTCCCGAAAATGCAACCCTTTTCTCGATATTTCTACTAGGAAAGGGAATACGCGAGGAAACACCATGTGACGTCACGGCCTGTCGGAGAGAATATTTAAGGACGGCACTTAGATCAGAGGAGCGTCTTCATCGACGGGATCGCCTTGGAGCGCGAATGCCTTTGGAGTTCTACCCGCAGTGCGAGCTGGTGAGCTGAGCGCTATTGAAGGTGCAGTTATTGTCTACTAGTTAATAGTTATTTGCTGACTGTTGTGTTGTTAGGTAACAAAGTGCTGAACTGTTATTGCCTGCGAATTGTTGTCTGTTTACATTGGTAATCTGTGCAAGAACTATTGTTTCCTGTACCTGTGCTACGTGTTTTTCTGCATATTTGTAAATAAATTTTCATTCTCCATTATCCTGCGTGTTGGACTGTTTACACCATACACCTACAGTAAGACATTTGGCAACAATATCAACTTCTTTTGTCAAGTAGCAAAATGCAACAATTTCAGGGGGTTATTTGTTACCGTCACTGTCTACTGACCTGTCGTCAATAGAAACTGAAAAGTTCATGGTAAATAATTATGACGCAAACGTAGCATAATATTCACGACTTTACTTACCGCTTCTTATATGGTAAAAATTATTTGACTAATTCCCGTATGTTTAAATTAATTGCATCTACATAAATTAGTTTAGACTGTAGCGCGCTTAAGCGCAGTTAATATATGAGATAAATTAATAAATTAAATTATATTTCAGGATCGTTTTAGGCATATTTAAATTCAAAAATAAGGTGAAAACGTTTAGAATCACAGACATCAAAACTTTATTCGTCCGTATCGTTTCTGTTAACAACAACTCTTATTTCTTGCATTTTTTGGAAACTAAACTTCGCAAAAACAAAGATAATATTATGCATAGAGAGAGCTGCTACAAGAAACCCGTTAAAAACTTATTGGCAAATTCGGAGCTAGAAAAGCAATTACCCGTTGTTAATCTCTAGTTCTACTATTTTTTAGAATGAAATTCACTGAAATTCAATAAATATTAATAATAAAAATTATTAATGTTTATAAAATTAAATATTAAACGAAGCAAAATGCCAGAATTTCACACGTTAAGAAAGTAAACATTATTACAGAACCAGCGAAAGAAGCAGAACGACCAACCGTAAATTCCTTTCACACGTTTATGTGCGGGGGGTACACATGTCCCCATGTGTATCTTTGCTCTTGTATCTCCCGTACACTAACCTTTTGAACTTGAATGACTGTGCGATATTGTTCCTGAGTATTTCAAGGACAGGTACTGAAAGTTTGATCTCCAAACAATGAATGGAATTGAAAGCGCAGCGTTCTGAAAACTAATGGGAAACTCTTGTATTACGTTGGTTTTCAACGAAACGCAGTCAGTAATATATCTAATAAAACAGACTAACCCAATTAGTTTACTTAATTTATATTTACATACATTCATGACAATGACAAGATAATTGACGACATCTAATAATAGTTAACCCTCCTAGCGTCAGGCCCGAGATATCTGAGTGAACTTGTTTCCTCTCATAACGACAGACCCGAGACTGTCTCGGGAACGAAAAGTTCCATATAAGTGTCAGACCCGAGATCTTCCTTCTACAAGTTTTTCTCTTCCCCCAGGTGTCACTCGGCGACATAATGAGAGGGAGTGTCTGTGGTCAGGGGAGGGTCAGTTTGACCAACTTTTCTGAGAATACTCAAAGAAGGGTTTTCTAACAAAGGATTCTGTCACAAAGAATCGAGGTCAGAAGTCATCTGTCACTGCCGAATGATAACAGGTCTAATAGACCCCATACGACGCGAAAATGACCACAAAAGGGGGTTGAAATCCTTTTGTCCAAAACCTCAGAACTTGAAGAATAACCTTCTCTTTTAACGTGACAATTTCGTTAAACTTAGCAATCTGAAAGCCTAACGGCTGGAGGGTTAAAATAGACATCTTGATTCGATGATAAAAATATAAGTATATATAAATACAACCGATTTAATCTTAATCCTCGATTAAACATACTTACGAAATAGGATTAGCCGGGGCCAGCAGAAGGGCGATGATAATAGTTGTTCGCCATTTCTAATAATACTGCTACACATTACTGTTACCAACGTTATCACAATTCTAACCGTATTTATATTGGTAAAAAATGTGACGTTTATCGAAGCTATTTAGCATAAACCCAAACTGGTTTGCTTTACTGATTGATTAATGTTAGATCTCGTCTAACAATAACCATAATTCGGAAAAAGGTTGATCAAAAAGAACATTTTGGCAATCAGTATTTGTAGCAAAGCTAACAGAAACAACTGTACCCCGCGAGACGAAAGGAGGGTAAAATATAGCCCAGAATGTTAAGAAAGATGTTGTTCTCCTTTAATGCGTACTTTTCTAACATTACCATTGTTTTTACAACATTCAAAGAAGTTTTTTAAAAAGGTTATTTTATTTAAAATGGACGTATTGGTTAACTTATGCAGGGCGTCGAAGCTTATAGTTATCAATAGCTAATTTCTAAACCGTTAGAGATAGACATATAGCTCCAATCGGAAAAATACTTTAAATGGGGGGAAGAATTATAATTTATTTTTTTGAGTGAATAAATATATTCCTGAAAAAGTTACGAATTCTAACTTTTTATAGGATCCCCGATCCTATCAGTCACATTTAGTAAAATTTTCTTCACATTCTAACGTTTTAAACCAAAAAAAATCCCACTCTTCTACGATTAAAACTGAGCCAGTTCTGGAGATTCATGAATGTTAACCAATCAGCGGCCTCGTCGAGTAAGTGCTGTGCAATGATTGGTGGATCATCTTCAAGACGGCTATTTAAATGGTGTAAAGTGGTCTAAGTCAGCTATATTCAAAGCTCCAAAACTGGGTCAGTTTTAGTCGCAGAAGAGTGCGGCTTTTTTTGTTTAAAATATTAGAGTGTCAAAAATAGTTTACTAAATATGACTGATAGGGCCGGGGTACCGTATAAAAAGTTAGAATTCGTAACTTTTTCAGGAATATATTCATTCACTCAAAAACATATATTATAATTATTCCCTTCATTTAAAGCATTTTTCAATAGGAACTATATATCTATCCCTAACGGTTTAGAAATTAGCTATCGATCACGATAAGTGTGGACACCCTGTAAATAGAGAGAGATCGCAAATTGCATGATATTCCTCCATTATACGAGAAAGTCGAGGAATAAACATTTTTCCTGGTTGAATTTAAAATCTGCCATCGTAAAAAATTACAGAAATCTTATCCTGCTATTCAACGCGTTCAGCTTATAAAACTTTTAAATGCGCCTTCAAATTTTAAAGCGGCAGTGAAAATTCTCTTACATTATAAAATAAAAGAAATTTTTCCATGAAAACCAAGTCGCACTCAGAAAGCTATTTTGTTAGAGCAAAAGACATAATCCTCTCCATTTTTAAAGTAATGCCAGCAAATCCAAGCCCTCTTTGGTCAAAGAAAGTCAGGTAAGTGCAAAATCAAAGCAAAAATTCATGTCTTTTGCAGGATGCATGAAGAAAAAAAATTTAAAATATTAAAAGCAGGCTTTGAAAAAGGATCTCGAAAGCTGTCTTTGACTTTGGAAGGATTAAAAACACATCAAAGGATTTGAAGCAACCATGTGCAAGCGACACTCTTCAAGATTATCGACTGAATCTTGAAACATCATAGAGTTAGCTCAGAAACGAAATGTTTTAAGCGTTTTTTTGCTGAGAAAGACGACTTTTAGAATGTTTAGTTAAATTACTGGAGTATCAACACAGAAATTTATTTCCGAGATTCGGTATGTAAACTCAGCGGAACCTGCAGGAAAGTTTCTTTTATTTTAAAATGTTTAAAGTAAACTTCGTATGAAGTTTATGTTTTCACTTCATTTAGAAAAGAATTTTTTTTATTGAAAGCGTATTAAATTGCTTTCTTTATGTAATTTAATTTAGCTGACAAATTGAATTGGATCGAATTGACGTCAGTGATTTATAACCTTAAGTTAACGTGTTTAAAATCTATAAATAACATTAGGATGTGAAATACGCGTATTTTATTGTTGTTAAATGTTGGTATCAGTTTCAATGATTAGACCAGGTTAGCACAATAATAAAAAATTATTTACAATATTTTAACAACAACAGTACTGGCCTTCACACAGCGCCTAGCTGAGTGCAGAGACATACTACCTTTGCGAGGAAAAGAGACAGAGAGAGTGTCTGGAGCAACTTGGGCCACAGTAATCACTAGAAAGGGAATTTTTCAGCGCGGATTTTCTCTATCCGATGGGGAATTCAATCTGTTTGTATAATAACCTAATCTGTCTGATTTATAACCTTAAGGTCTGTTTAAAATCTATGAATAACATTAGGATGTGAAATACGCGTATATTATGGTTGTTAAAAGTTGGTATCAGTTTCAATGATTAGACCAGGTTAGTACAATAATAAAAAATTATTTACAATATTTTAACAACAACAGTACTGGCCTTCACACAGCACCTAGCTGAGTGCGAAGAGATACTACCCTTGCGAGGGAAAGGGAGAGAGTGTCTGCAGCAACTTGGGTCACAGTAATCCCTAAAAGGGATTTTTTTAGAGCAGATTTTCTTCACCCGATGGGGAATTTAATCAGTCTGGTTGAAAACATAGGCGAGTGTCGTTGGAAGCATTTATTCGGCGAATTTCCGGATTTAAGATGGTTGTTTTTATTTTCTGAATGTTGACGTCGTCAAATGTGTTTGTGTGGTATTCGTGATCGTCTAAATCAGTGATTCCAAACCTATGGGCCTCAGCGCACTTGTGGGCTCAAAGCGGCGTATTAGTGAGTCAAGAGTCGAAGTCAAAGAAGCTTCAAGAATTGTCACTTTTTTTGGTTTATAAACAATATATTTTAAATCGTTTTAAAGTGAGCTTTACTAATTGCTGACATATACACCTTATACTCGTAGCATACAATTATTGGAAGTGACATTGAAAACTTTAAAAACCACAGGTATAGCATTGTAAAACAGATTTGTTATGGGGGGATTTGAGCGGAAGGACCATTTTGTAGTCTTGTCGATCATATTATATATAAATGCATTTATGTGTTTGTATTTTTTTTACTTGTATGCCCAGTTGGTGGGTGCGAAATAAGTTTTATACAACAAGTTGTCCGCACAACCAAAAAGTTTGGGAACCGCTGGTCTAGATAAATAATTAGAAGAAAAATGTCTGTTTATTTGAACTAAATAAAAAGGACACACAAAATCATCTGGGCAATGGACCTTTATCGTCACAATGTCTGAAAAATCTTAGAGCTTTAAATACCCAGATTGATGACAGCTCCTCGTGAGTTGCGTCACAATCAGCCATGGTGAAGCTTGGAAGTTAATAATTTTTATGCGCATCAGAATTATACCTGGGATTCACCACATTATACATTATAGCATGAAGATACTTATTCTTCGCTAATTGTTTTTATCAGAAGAGGGCATTATATTTTTGTGAATGAAATAACTTATATTTTTATATATAAAATTGATATCAAATAATTGTCAAATAAAAGTTTAATAGCATAGTATAGAGTTTCTCCATTCTTTAGCTAATCGATCTTAGATTGTTAAACTATTTATTACTGTTTTCACTATTCGCTTGTAATCAATTAAAACGTGTATTTTTGTAAGGAAATAGGCATATGCTGAAGAAAGTGTAAAAGGAAAGTGCTTTTCCTCTTCTTCACATAACTGGAAAAATTTCTAAATTTCATTCTCAAAGCCTTTGTTATGTATGTCCTTCTATTTACTGATTAATCTAGGTATGATGCAGGATATAAAAGGATGGATAAATAAAACGGTCTACAATAGAGTTTCGAGGTTATTTCAATTTTACAAACATTTTTTTCCTGGGACAAAAAAAACCCTATAAAGTCACGGATATAACAGTTCTACCATATAATACACAGAGAAAAAAACATCTACTTCTGCATTAGGTTCATCCTCCCACAACAAAATATCTAAATAAATGCAACACTAAAGAATGGATATGGTTAGTTAAGCATTTGATGAAATTGCATATTAGTATTGAGGAACAATATATAAAAATTTGAAAATAATTGTAAGAAGTTACAATCTATCATGTGTCATCAGGAATTATGTGTTAATATTTACTTGGTTTGCGAAAATGTTTTGCATACTGTCCAGGTAACAACTTTAAAAATGCAAATAATACGCAATCTCTTGTTGTGTACTGAGGAACCAAAACATTGGATTAAATAACTAGTCTCTATAAGATCTATTTCTTTTGAAAATTTCAAAGCATTATCACAGGCATTTTTTTACCTTTGTTAATGAAATTCTTGATTTTTTAAGTGAATTTATAAATAAATGATGAAACTTATTTGAAACATACCTTTAAAAACAAAATCTTTCATTCCAAGCTTTTTTAACATTACAGGAGGCACGCCCTCTATACCAACTTGAATGGTGACGCGTATTTCTTAGATACGCTATTGCAAAATATCAATTTTTAAATGGGTTATTATTAAAATTCGATTGTAATTCGGAAAGGGGTAATAAATAAAATTGTTTTTAAAAAATTAAAAATGAATGTAAACAATGTAAACATAGAACACAAAAACAATATAAAATGTTCAAAGTATAAGTTTAAGGGGGGTTGGAACCCTAAGTCCGTTAACCCTAACCCTGTTAGTTCGATTAACTTTTATAGATTCATGTTTGAAATTTTTTATAAAAGTAAAGTACATCTTTCTCATTATACTAAATTTATTTTTTTAATTCAAAAATATATTTTTTACAAATTTCTTTGTGTCCAAACAAAAAATGTTAAATTGGCCAATTCGATGTGCCTTTTCTCAAAATCTGTTATAAATACATGTTTGTGTACAACATTTTTTATAGAAATAAAGTACACCTTTCTCATTATATTGAAATGAGCTTCTGGTTAATTTTTAATTGTTTTATAAATTTACAAAATATTTAATTAGACATAGAGAAATTTTACCCTATTTTGACACAAAAAAATTGCAAAAAATTAAGTTTTGCGTTTTTTAATAAAGTTCATTTCAGTATAATGAGAAAGGTTTACTTTACTGGTATAAAAAGTTTAAAACGTGTGTCTATAACAGATTTTGAGGAAAGATACATCGAAATGACCAATTTCACATTTTTTGTTCTGACACAAAAAAACTTCTAAAAGATAAATTCTTGAATTATTTTCAAAACACTCATTTCAGTATAATAAGAAAGATACACTTTACTTGTACGAAAAATTTCACAAATGAATGTGTAACAGATTTTGAGAAAAGATACATCGAAGTAACAGGGTTAGGGTTAACGGAATTAGGGTTCCAACTCCCCTAAATCACGTGAAAACCAAGTGAATGGAATTGCCAATTTATCAACTGAAATATTTACATTTGTAATATAAAACTACAAAAGCAATATGGAAGTAAAAAAACAACTGGAATTTAGATATTAAAAGTAAGAAGTCAATTTTATATTCAGTTTACTGACTTAAGCCTAAGCTCTCCAGCGTATCTCAGAAAAACAAATGACAGATTCGCAGCGACCTATTAACGCCTCGAATCCCAAACGATGACTAACAGTTCGTCGAAAGGAGCTAGAAGAATAGCCAAGATCATGCTATCGTAGCGCTCTCTGGTGAATGTATATAAAACGAAATTATTCTCTACTCTATCCCTCAAATACGAATGCCTGTTGGAAGTTTAAATTGACAACAATGAGTATTTAAATGCGGGTGCTGCTGATTAATTCGTTTATAAACACAATAGGCTAAAGCAGGTTTCTGGATTGTAACCGTTGCATATGCTTAATTTTTAAAGAACGCTTTAAAATATTTATATTTTAGTATATTTTAAGATAAAAGAAAATGTAAAAATAAATTAACTGGAAATGACATAGGCTCGCGAATTCCACCTGAAAGTCATCTCGACCAGCACTTTTATATTACACTAGCTAGAAAATATTACAGATATTCATATGAAAATTATTGAAGAAATCATCTGGCTTTTACTCCAAACAATTTCATTCAGACACATGATAATTAATCGCCAAAAGAAAACAATAATGTTGAAAGAAAGTTCAAAAGGGCAAATTCTTCACAGTATTTTAATATTTTGATCTTTTATATAAATGGTAAACGTTTCTTTTGAAAGATAATGGCAACACAAATGCAACCGATGTACCGGTTTAATTTTTAAAGAACATTTTAAAATATTTATGTTTTAGTATATTTTTTATATAAAAGAATAATACCAAAATAAATTAACTGGAAATAAAATAGAATAGAGAATTCCACATATAAGTCATTTCCAAATGTACATTAATGTTACACTAGATAGAAAATATTACAGATATCTATATGCGCTTATTGGAGAAACCAACTAACTTTAACTCAAAACAGCATCATTCAGACAGATGTAAAGATATTTGTATGCAACTTAGTGAAGAAACCATCTAAATTTACTCAAATCAATATCATCATATGCTTGATAATAAATCGCGCTAAAAGAAAAATAATAATGATGTTATTAAAATTACACGAATTCAGTGGCCGCTCGTCCATTAGGGAATATTTTTTAAACTTGTATTTTCGTTTTTAATCTTATTCTCTTAATTTTTCACTCTCAGATTTCCGTGACATACGAAAATGCAAAAAAGTAATAAAAATTGAAAAGAAGGCAGAAAATGAAAGAAAAAGTAAGATAGAAGCAAGTCTGACCTAAGTACTCTGCCCTCCCCCCCAAAAAATTCGTTCACTGCGCCGAAAATCAGGAGAGAAAAAGCAACCTTTTCTGCCTTTAGTTTAGACGGGCTATGGGCTGCCGGGCGAGCAGCTCTGGCTGGCACGGAGCCAACTGAACGAACAAAAGACGTTCTTTTTAATTTAATTTTCTTTTTTCCTCATTCCCACACAAAGTGGCAATCTCATTGGCTGTTTATGGGTTTTGGTTTGGTCGACAGAAACACATCTGGACGATTGATTATTAGCTTTCTCTTGATAGAAGGCTGGGGTTTTTTTTGAAAAATATTCATTTTTGGAAGAATGTTACCAAGTGAAGTGGGAGAGGAGGGAAGTGTGTGTGAGGAGTTCTGTTTGTTTTTCGTCAGCAGAATCGTCACATCAACATTTACTGAATCGTCACATCAACATGTACTTAACTTTCTGTTAGTAAAATTAGTAGTACATGTCATACGCTGGTTCAATTTGTTTGAAAAGCAAGAAATTTCATATCTGGCTTTCGAGTTTAAAAAATTGGCCTACTGAAATATAAAGTAGCTTTTTAAAAATTTATTATCTTGATAAATATTATCTTGTAGCCCTCCTCGTTTCTGAGCTCACGAGCCGCCACTGCATAAATCATAATAAAGAAAGCTTGATTTACCTTCTAAGATATTATTACAAACAATAATGTTTGTAAACAGCATTTTTAAACAAGTAATATAAAAAAAAATTTAAAGTCAATTCCTACTTACAAGACCAAATTTTTTGACGATTACAATATAAATTAAATTTCATATACAAGAAAATAAAAATTAGAATTTTCCAAAAAAATATTAATCACAAGTACAACATTCATTCCTGCGAGACTGGTTATTTTAAAATTTTTACGATTCAGATGCTGTTTCCTTGCTTTATGTATCTGTCTATCTTTACCTTATTTAAACAGAAATTTTCTAAATAAAATTCCTAATCAACACACGAAATCAATTCATCCAATGTCAGAGACACATGGCAAAACACAACTCTGCCTGTCAATTCACATCCAACTGCATGTTGCCATGCACTGTGCGATGACATATTCCATATTGTTACAAAGCTATTATGTCGTTTCCCTGAGATCCTAATATTGGCGACAAACTTGGCGACCATTTTGGCTATTTGGCGGAAAATGTTGCGAGGCTCTAATAAATAAAATTAATTAATTCAATTTAATTAATGAATTAATATTTGAAAAAACTGTATTAACATCAAGGGTCATGCACTACAAGTTTAAAAAGATGTGTTTGAACTTGAGTGGATGAATAAAAAGTATTTTATTAACGATTGAGAATTTGAACAAGATATATATATATATAGCGAGAGTGTGAACTAATAGTAGGAATTGAAAAAAATGCGGCATATTATATATATTTCAAAATCCAGGAAAAATAGTTTTTGTTACATTTTTCGGTTGATAAGCAATTTAAATCTTCATTATCAGTATATTTACTCCCATAAGAATGTATCAAAATTTAAAGCAGAATCGAACTCTGTTTGTAAAATTAGAAATTGTTTACAGACACTTCTTGACAGCATATTCGCAATGAACTGGCGTGTTAGGAAAGTCTGGAATATAAAATTCACCATTTCAGTCAGCGATATAATGTAAATAGGACTTTAGTTTCAAAATAAATCCCTTTCTTAAGACATTTACTTCATGTTTTCAATCGGTTCAAAATCTCTTCGTAGCTCTGATTATTCATTGCTTTGAGAAAACTCCATTTTCGTTTATGATTTACTCTTTATTTATTCCTTGGAGCTTAAAAGATATTGGTGAATTGTGCGAAATAATTGAATTTATCCCCTTCCTAGCGTTTCAATATATTAAGATCTATCGAAAAGGCTTTCAACGAATATTGCGAAGTTTTCATCGCTAAATCCTTACATTTTGTCATTTTAGAAACGCATTATACCTTTTTGAAATAAAATCATCTAAAATGGGTGATATACTTTCGTAGATTAGTTAATAATTTCAAATATGGAAGGCAATAAATAATGAAATCTTGAACGATAGATGGCGCACCTCTTTTACATTGAACATTTTGGTTTCTTAGCTGGAATGATATTTATGAAAATTAACATTAAGCTACTTTTTTGCTATTTTCCTGTTTCTTGAAATAGATTAAAACGTGTCAGGAGAAGGAAAAAGAATCAAAGAAATAGAAATTAGAGAAAAAATTCTTCTCCATATCTTAAAATAGAAATCAGCAGATATGGCTGCAGTATCTTCATAACAACAGAAATTTATGGGAATTTCGGCTAAAAGTCAAATTTCGACAAGAAAAATCTCAAAGAAATGAATGCAGTAAAACAACAATATTCTCCAAATGAATCTAACGACACACACTCAAGATTAAGAAATAGAACGCAGAAATAAAAACATTACATTCAAATGAAGTATTTACTGGGATTTGATATAAAATTGTAAATACTTATTTTATTGACTTCGGTATTATTTATTTGTATATTCCGATTCTCGTAACTATTTTTCGTTGAAAGTGGTGTCATGGATAATAAGTAATGAATGTAGAATGTATGATTTAAATGAAGCGTAGAGTAAAGCGTTTCATAAAAACGTAACAGATTTCTGCTTGTTTTATACATAGATAGAGTAGATTTCGTCCTCCAGTAATCTATTCATGTAGAGGGACGAGACTCGTGTTTATATGGAATGACGATGTTGAAGAATTAATTCAATTTCAGGAACCATTTTAATTAGATGGCTAAGTTCCACGACACAGTACATTAAAAGGTACAAAACGAAAGACAGAGAACAACACAAGAAAAGTACACAGAAGAAGAAGAGAGAGAGGCATTATGGGAAAAACAACCCGGATGGCTCTAGTAGCGCCACCTACAATGAAAAGAAGAAGGCAGTGAATTGTAACCGCTACACATTAAAATTAAATTACCTATCGACGGTAGCCTACATCATAATTATGTGTTATATATTTTTTCTTTCAGCTAACTGCAGAAATACTATACCTCATCACCATGAATTATATAATATTTAGCCAGAGGCATGTATAATATCGATATCTAAAGTAAATACCAAAGTGGAATGTCGAAGTTACAGAAGTCAATAATGATAGCTCTGGGGAAATATTTTTAAGGCCTAAAATATTCTAATAAAGTTAAGAGCTGAGAAATATAAATTTCTAATTTCGTTTTAAGATCAATACGAGTCTAAAAGGCAATAAATAAAATTTCCACATATACATAGTCTTACATATAAAAAATTGAAGCATTCCGAAACATTGTTTTAAAGGAGTTGTTTCAATGTAACAAATGATAAATGAAAAAACATATCTTCTTTTATTAAGAAGAATGGCGCCTGAGAAGTATAGCGAACACATACTGAAGGTTGTAGTATATATTTACATTATCTTATAAGTCTGAAATCTTTAGGGAATGAAAAAGCATTGCCTTCTCACAAGATTAAAATTTTTGTTTCTATTTAAAGTGATTTTAAAAAATAAATACTATGATGGCATGCTTTATGTAAATCTGTTAAGAAATTGTGGACACTGATTTTTAATAAAAAAATAAATGCCAACATTGTTTTCTTAATTCCAACATTTTACATCAAGCAAAAATTCGAAAAATAATTTGAAGAAACATCTGCTTTAAAGACGAATTATTCTACTACAAAGGTTTTACATGCATTACAAAGCATGTTTATTCCAATGTATTTCAGAATTCATAATAGTTATAATTCTTAAAATTTAGCAAAATTAATTAATTAAATTTTAATTAAAATAAAAAACAATAACATATTTTGCATTAAATATAAAGGCGCATATGCAGCCAAATCTAACGAAATACAAACACAAATAATAGAAATTTTAATTAAAAGAAAATAAATTAAAAGAAAACAATGATAACATGAAAAATAATGAAAACAATAGACGTTTTTGCGTGCAAACGCAGCAGCAAAAAGTAATTGCTTCAACAGAAATTTTTTTAAAATACAACAAGAACTATAGAAAAACCAAAAGTTTACCAATACTTAGAACAATTTGTTAAGAAATTATTCAAAATGAAAAGGAACTAAAATGGCTCACTCATCAGAAACCACACTCCATTTTTAGTTCAAAAAGGAACAAGATTTTCTGTGGAAAGGAATGACAAAAAGTCAAAATTTATTCCTTCCTGTGGTCTGCATCTTGTCCGGCCACCAAATAATGAACATAAATCCAAAATTTTTAATCCATAATCTGAAGAAAGAGATAAAATTTTACCTTCTTTCAGAAGCAAGCCAAGCAGAAAAATGACGCTATAGATACAAAACAATCAACGATCTAGAAGCTATCCAGTAGCTCCATCTATGAATAAAAATTCGAATTATTTCTCAGAAGAACAAAAACTAATTTTAAAAAAGATCAAGTTTTAAGGAAACAAAAAGGGAATCCGTTATCCTTTAAGTTATTATTTAAATTACCTAGGGCTTTGACTAAAGAAGAGTGGTTATTACAGATGTGTTTAATCCTATTAATTTGAGAATAAATAGAGTTCTTAATAATTTTAAAATGAAGATTTGTCTGAAAGTTGCAAAGTAAAATAGCCTTAAAATTAAATTCCTTTCTCTTGTCAAAGATTCCAACCAAAATATCTGAATTCCCAATTCATAACATATTAGCGAATTGCAAATTGTTTTGCAAGCGGTTCATGCTTCATATAAAAATCGGAATTGTCTTCCCTAGAATTTCTCAAGTACAGTGGAACCTTCGGCAGCCGAACACCAGAAATCTGAAATTTCGGTTGATCAGAACATCTTTTTTTAAAAAACATTATTGACGAAATTTTATAAAGAATGAAGGAAAACAGCAATTAGTACTCATAAACAAAGCTTATGTTGATTCCTAACTTAAAAAAAAACAAATTTTGGTATTTCAAGAGTATTCTACTGAATTTTCCGGAAGGAAAATTCGGGTCCACAGGTCAGACCCAATTAGTTCAGATTCACGAGATTCTACTGTACTTCTGGATAAGTATATGATTTGTAATTAAGGATATGTATAATTTATAATTTGGTGTAAAATTAATTATGTTGTTTTATATAACCGTACGGTTTCAAATGACATCGATAACATTTTGTAATACTGTCCAAAATTAAAGACTTTTATTAATGGATTTTCGTTCGTCTTTTTCATTCTCTAATTTTTCTAACAAAACAATTTATAAGAAAACGAAAACATTCTAACAAAACCATTTTCAACCATCTTAAAACTAACTAAAAAAATTTAATGGTACTTGTTTCATTGTTGAGCAGGTGTTTCTTTGAAATATTTTTTGAAGTATTTTCTTAAAAATTAATTCTATTTGCACGGAAAGGAATATTTTTAATAATTTCATTCGATGGAGCTGCAAAGAGCTAGTTAATAAATTAATTACTAAAAATGCAAAAAGTAATTTGCTTCGATGTAAAAGGACATAATTAAATATAATTATCTGAAACAATGTAATTAAATATAATTTTGATATATATATATGATAATTAATAATGTAACATTATTTTATTTATAATTTTAATTATTAGTTTAAGAAATGTTTATATTGAAAATGTTACTTGAGTTTTGATTGTTTGGGTAATATTTAACTATATATATATGCATATGTATATTAATAAAAACCAAAATATAACTTGTTATATATGAACATACAAAAACAAAGTAAACAAGACATACCAAGAAGCAAATCATAAACTAAAAATTCATAATTTAAGCAATACAACCAAATCTGAAACAAAATCTAAAGAATTGAAAATTCTATAGATACCAAGAACAAAATGCAAGTTTAAACATTTGGATGTTAGCGTGTTACAGAACTCTGTTGCTATCAATAATATTGAAAAGGGCAATCCAAGTATATGAAGTTTTCAACAATTAAGTTAGTTGCTTCGTTATCTATCCTATTAAAATTCGAAGGTAAACAAACGTATGTACAGGTCATACATACAGTATGTCCTTCTATCTTCTCACGAACCGCCGAACGGAGAAGCGCGCGGAAAGTACCAAAAGATGGGGAATAATTCAAGGAATCCATTTCGGCCATTGAAATATCGAAATTTTAATTAGTGAAAAATATATTAATTAAAAACTAATTTACAACAATACTTTTCATTGTTTCGGATACTTTATAACAATACTTTTCATTGTTACAGCGCAATTCAAAGTTTATTTTATTGTTGAAGTCGTTTACTTTAAAGAACATTGCTACAACAACAATAAAAAAGTGACGCTGACAGAAATAAAAAAAAAATGTATTGTTGCAATATGGAAACCTGAACAATGCAACAAGTCAATGTGGATAGAGTTTTGTGTGGGTTTTGGTAATTGATATAAAGAAACAGAGAAAATTAAATCGCTCATATAGGGTTTTTACTAAAACTATTGTTTTCTATGAGGTTTCACTTTTAGATTTCATGTACTCAGTGCATCTTGCTTCATGTGCATATAAACTGGAGGCGGGCATATGAAAAAATACGGATTCCGATCAACGCTGGGTTATCTCATTCCTTCCGTACTAAAGTCAGACAAAAAATAATTCCGGAATCGTAATTTTACAAAATAAAGATTATTTTTGCGATTTTTTAAAAGTATATTTTGAAGCCTTTACGCGGACGGAATGATTGAACCGCTCTTTTCTCCTTATTTATTTAGGAGAGAATGTTGGGAATGTGTAAAATGACCTCACTTTTTCTCTCCGTCAAGGAATGACGCATTATTCGAGATAGTGCAACGCCGGGTCACGTAGCTAGTATTAATATATTCTTTTAACAATTTTGATTTTCTTTCATTATGTTGCCTATGAGAAACACTGTATTATAACATTGTAAAATGCATTACATTTTCTGCAGCGTATTATTTGCAATTTCCTTTATTGTTGTTGAAAGTAAAAAATCCCTCTAGCCTTAGATGATAAATTAAAACAATCAAATTGTTAAAACGAAGGCTTTCCTTATATGAATTTGTACCATTTTCATTAATTCATATAGTATGATGGCTTTAGACATTGTTTTATATAATTGATTTTACTTATTAAGCAAAATAGTAATTACTCGCTTACAAATACAATTTCCGTATCCAACCTCATTCAAGGACTTAGTTCAATCACATTACCTGTAAATGCCCTGTGCCGTGGGATTACTTAGATAATATACAGAGTTCATCATGTCATTTCGATGAGTTTCAGTACGGCTAAGAACTCTCATTTAATTATTACTTAAAAAGATTAAAGGTGCATTTAGGAAGTAGGTTTGCAATGCAGCAAATCCATTACGTAATTATTATATCATGTTGTATAAAGGATTTAATGTACCCGAAATTTATTGTCCACGTTAAATGCAGTGTAATCGTGTGATGAAATTTCAGACACTACGTTTCCACCTCTTATCATGTGAGGTTCACTGGTTCTTTAAATCCATCTTCAGTTTCAGATCTCTCGTTTATTTCCAAATAATGATTGAATTCCTTGCATATACCAGTATTCATTTAATGTGTTAAAATATTAAATTTGCTTTATTTCCTTATGTATAATTAATTTAACTACAAATCCAAAACTTTATATTGGTAAGGGAAGTTGATTTTACTAATAATGTTATCCGCAATTTAGTAACGAAAAAATTACTAATAGTTACTAATAGCAATTACTTAATGATAGCAAGGTGGGGGTTGAGTTACTTATTAGACGCTTGGATGGTAATTATAAAACGTTATTTCAAGGTAGGAGCCCAATAAGGTGGATCGAAAAGTATAGGAATTTTTTTTTTTAAATTATTTTTGCCATGGGGCGGAAAAGTTGTGTCTTAAGTATGTTAGTTTATATAATTTTTTTTATTGAAATTCATTTATATCTTCCGGTGCCCCAAGCACCTCAAAAATAATTAAAAATTGACTATTTTTGTGAAAATTTACAATATTTTTTGTTTTGTTTTGAAATTATTTTTGGCATGGGGTAGGAAAGTTTCGTCTTGGGTATATTAGTTTACATATATTTTTTTATTGAAATCCATTCATATCTTCCAGTGCCCCAAAAACAGTTAAATATGACATTTTTTTTTGGAAATTTATAAAAAAAATATATTCAAAACTTCCTTTAGCGCCGGGTAAGAAAGTTTTCTTTGGGTATATTAGTTTACGTTTTTTGATTATTATTAAAATTCATTCATATATTCTGGTGGCCCAAACGCCTCCCCCCCCCCAAAAAAAAATGTTAAAAATTGACATTTTTACAAATATCTATTAAAAATTGTGAATTAATGAAAAATATTTGAAAAATTGGCAGATTATGCAAGTATTAAAGTATAAACTTATAAATAATTATAATTTTATAATAATACATGAAGAATAAATTTAATAGTCAAAGCAATAAATCACAAAATTTATAAAAAGTGAACTTACATCATAGATTTATTTTAATTCTATTAGTTTGAAGATTTACATATTTCTAAAGGATGTAATCCTTTTTGGTATTACAATGCTTGATAAGACTTGTTGATTGTATCCTATTGAATATGAAGCAGTGTCTCTTCTTTTCTCCATATACATTTTCCGACGCTTCAGACACTAAGCGAAAACATCTTTCTACAGCGTGGTATGGCATTCATATTTTGACCATTCCTCCGTTTTTCTAACTTTTACTATGGCCTCAATTCTTTAAATTGTACATTCATCAAAAGAGGTGGTTCAAAAGGTCCAACTCGTTACTAGTTAATAAGTGCAAAATAATTCTTTGCTTTAAAGTCTATTTTTGGTACTTGAAAAATTCTTACTTTTGATGATCCTCTGTTTTCATTTCCAGCATAAATTAGATTTCGTAGTGCTAAAGACCTTATATTCTCTCTGTTATCTGTGAGCATTGACAATAGCAAATTTTCAGGATGACAAAAGAAACTATTTCGTTGAATAAAAGTGTCTACTATATTTCTTAAATTGGGTTCCAAATATATAGAAAAGGAGATAAGTCTCCAAATATGCCGCGCTCCTTCTGTTATGGAGGGCTTTGTCTTGACATGGAACCATACAGGTTCCATATACCTTCATAATATATGTTGCAAGAATAATAAGATTGTCAGATGTTTTTTCTGTGCCCACATACAACCTTAAAATTCTACCTGCAATTGTTAGCCACCTTGAGTGAACAACTGGACCAGGCTTTCTTAATGCCAGGTCAGAGTAACATTCACCACGTGATATCGCTAAGCAAATATCATATAGATATTGCTGATCATTGCTGAGAACCATTCTATCTATATTATCTGGCATATTCTCCACATTTATTGAAGAAAAAGGAGCTACAGGTAGCTCCTCGCAGGTTTCGTTTTCTTTACCAATTGTTCGACAAAATTCTTTAGGTCCAGTTTTTGCACTATCCAAAGAATTTAGTAGATGGCGGAGAGGTAACATTTGTTTGAAGCAAACAAATGCACCAATGTAATGCTCTATTGAGGCTAGTTCCATCAAGCGAATAATAACTCCCTTGTGCCCAGTATTAACATTTGTTTCATCGCATCCAATTACTGTTAGCCCATTTCATTGTATAGTATTTGATACAAAAATATTGAGTATTGCTTCTTTTATGGTTTTAGCTCCTCCTGTTGCAGCAGTAACATGCCCGATATACACAGAGTTAGGTTCGTTAACAAGAGTATAAAGCTCCTCCTTCGTGGTAGTACTTTGTGTCCTTTTTAATTAGCACTTTTGTGTTGTGTTTTCTCCCCATCGAAATATAATCCGGTTAAAAGAGACCCAGACACTGTCAACTTAGTAGACTCTGAAACTGTATTTTAAAGCTTTTTACACTGTCTACGAATTTTATTTCGATCTACCACATGCGAAGTCCCTCCTTCGTGTACAATTCCACTGCCTTGTAAAATAGCACTGGCAAATGAAGCAGCTGCTCTATCTGAAATTCCGTATCGATCACATTCCCTTGCTAAGGTAGGGAAATCTAAATGCTTTTGTGATTGATATTGCAAGGTAATTACATCCGTATCTGTACATTAGGACGAAGACATAGTGTTGAGCTCAAGTAGCTCCATTAATTGAGCATGAGCAGTATCAGCATGAGTTTTAACCATTTTACGTTTTATTATTTTGTCTTCCAACTGTTTTCTTTTCCCTTTTCTCTTTTTTTTCAGTCGCTTTTACGTCCACTCCTCCAATAACCCTTTTCCTTTCAAATCCTTGATCTTTTATAAACAATCGCTCAGCTAGTGGAATTTTCATGTCTTTTTGGCCTTTACATGTATCGAAATTTGTACACTTACAAAATGTGATATCGAACAACACGATATTTTTTTATTATGATAATGTTCCCATTTTGTTGGTATTTTTATCATTTTCTCTCCCTCTACTCTATGTTTCTCCTTGTAAAATAGTTTCTTTAACACATTTTTAATTTTTATTTTCTAATTCGAAATTGGCATAAAAATTGTTTTTTGCAAATATTTAAGTGTCTTGGGGCACCGGAAAATATTAAACAAAGTTGAAAAACTTTTGCATGTATACTAGCACACATAAAAGACAACTTTTGCACCCTATGCCGATTATTTTATCCACACTTTGAATTTTCGATCCACCCTAGTGCCCAATGTTAAAATTTAGATTAATATATATACATTATTAAATCAATCCTGGGTGCTGAAATATAAAACACAATAATGTGCAATTCTAGCTACACTCATATAAATCATCTACCTTTGCAGACCTGAAAAACTTGGCCGCTATAGAAATTATCTGAAAATATTTTTGTACATTGCAAATTGTGATATCAAATAAGAGGAATTTAAACAGAATCAAAATATTAGATTTTAAATCTTTTTATTATAGAATAGTTTAAATTAAATCATTTTAATCACTGCCATGAGTTATACATATACAAAAATGATACACATGACTAAAAAATGTAATATCCAAAATAAAAAAATGTAGCTACACATATTGCAAAGCACTGCAGGCTTAAAAAATAGTAACGAGGATACTAAGTAAAAACAACAAATTCAAGAAACATTTTTTGCTTCTGCAGAAAAAAAATTGTGGTACGTTGACGATGTGCACCGCAGTCTTTGTTTGCTTGTGGAAACTTATTAAAACACACGATGTATCAAAAACTCGAATAAATTGCACTTTCACAAAATTATGTATTCAGCACTAGGTGATTCAGTCGCATTATAGATGCTCAAACACGCTTCCATGAGAACTTCCATCTATCCACTGTTAACGTAAAGAAATTTTCGAAGGGCAGGCTGTTCAATAATTACAACCTGATCATTTCTAGTGCACTGCAATCACCTATTGCAGGGCTTGGTAGGTTGAGTAATCAGTTCGCTCAAGCTACTGATTAGGATAGCTCAAAAATCACACCAAAAAAGCTGTCACAATAGCCTCCTTTGCATACATGAACAAAAGAACACGAAAACTTTGGATGACACCATTCAAAGCTTGAAGATTTCAAACTCGCAGAAAAAACATAACATCACCAGAAACTTGTTGGAGAATCGAACTCTTTCTTTTCAATTTCCAACGGAAAAAGAAAATAAAATTTGCAGGGACAAGCTCCCTGAAGGCCCAAAGTCCTCCAGGAGCCCGCAGGTGCAACCACCACTTCTCGTTAAGTCAGGTAGCACTCAAAAATTCAAACTACACAAAAGAAAACGCCTCCAGTGAGAGACGCCAAAGCCTAATAACATATGAATTCATCCGCAACAAGATGACGAGTAAATAGTCCCGTTGAAAAATTTTGATTTATAAATTAATAAAGTTCAAACATTAATGGAAAATACATCAAAGTTAAGCCAATTAATATTTAAGTCGAATACAAAGTAAATAATTAAGAAAAATTTAGATATTTAATGAAACTGCTAAAAATTACAGTTTAAATTTCAAAAGTTGTCAGAAATGCCACATGAGATGAAAGAAACTTTCGTGGCGCAGAATTAAATAATTAAAAATACTGATAAATGATGATGATGAAATACTGATGATGTAGATGCAATTTTCGCAATCTAATATTACCTCTCACCAATGATAGCACATACCTCCTTCGGGTGGGTTCGGGTTATGGCTTGCTCATAGTGTATCAGGACTCCAGCCTCAGTACTCAAACTATTGCGGCGGTTTTCATTCAGAGGCCCCGTTTGCTACGGCAGGCAGAAGGGAGCTCCGTTTGAATAATAGTTATATAAGTTATCAACAACTCCATACCGAAAACAAGCTTCTCGGTTCGTAACAGTCATAAATGCGATCAAAATTTTTGAAGCGAAAAAATATTATTTTATTTTAATTTTTTTAAGCTTTTTGTCACTATCATCTTACTAGAAAGTTTTCTCAGGACGATTTGATCGAAGCCATTCAAGAAATAAATATCACATCTGAGAAAACACCTAATCTGAAACTTTCGATATCACACAATTGAGTGGATATTTCGGCAATCCTCACTCATCTAAAAATCATCGCACTTTCGTAAATGGTAGTATTACCCTCATGGAAATGCAAAATTCTATTTTTTATGTCCTACTCTTTTTTCCTCTCTCATCTTCTTTTCTTTTTTTATAATACTTATTATGCAACAGTCAACTTTAGGATTTTATTCTATTAATAAGGCACTTCTTATTTTGCTATGTAGCTGAATTCGTAATGTCACTTTTCTGCCTACAATGAGAATATCCGGAGGTGAAGATCCCTGAGTTCAAGCACTCAGTTAACCCACAGAATCATCGGTATCATATTATATGACAGATCTCTAGTGGAACCTTGTATCTCGAACTTTCCGTTATCGAAGCCAAAATCAAGCCTAATTGGTCAGATGTTCCTAACTGGGTGGATCAAAATGACATTATTTGAACAATTTTACATTTAAATTTATGAAGAAATTGGAAATTGTAATAGGAAATTTGAAATGCTAAATTACATTTGAAATGTCGTAAGTCAAATAAGTTCTCATTCCCTTGGGGTATAGCAATGGTTGGGTTGAATGTCCCTCCGCCAGTTATAGCACGTACCAGTTATTGTACGTCCGACAGAACATTGGTTAGATGTTCCTAACTGGTTGGATCAAAATGACATTATTGGATAAATTTTGAATTTAAATTTACGAAGAAATTGTAATAGGAAATTTGAAATGCTAAATTATATTTGAAATGTCGTAAGTCAAATAAGTTCTCATTCCCTTGGGGTGTAGCAATGGTTGGGTTGAATGTCCCTCCGCCAGTTATAGTACGTACCAGTTATTGTACGTCCGACAGAACATTGGTTAGATGTTCCTAACTGGGTGGATCAAAATGACATTATTGGATAAATTTTACATTTAAATTTACGAAGAATTTGTATTAAGAAATTTGAAATGTTAAATTACATTTGAAATGTCGTAATTCATACAAGTTCTTAAGAACTCATTATAAATAATTTTATTTTCCGACAGAAGATGATAGTTACAATCTTCATCTCAAATTGCCAAAGTCAACGAAAATTCAAGTTCCGGGGAAGATACATAATGTATCATTACGCCCAGTAAAATAGTCAAGTTAAGCATCAACAATCGATATCCTGCGTAACCGTAAAAGAAGGCCTACCCCGCTCTGCCTTAGCATCCGGGTCATCTGAATGACAGTCACCGCAATAGCTTCGAGTACTGAGGCCGGAGTCCTAGTGACCAATCATCTGGCCACCTCCCGACCCCTCCAGAAGGAGGTATGTACTATAACTTGTGGAGGTACAATCAGCCCCACCATTGCACCAAGGGGAAGCCAGTTCCTGCTTACTTATCCGGCAGCAACTCATCCGTGTACTCGCGGGGCCCCCCCCCCCCCGGGGATATTCTGTGTAAGGAATCTCTGTCTATAACGTGGGAGAATTTCTGCTCTTCCTTTAATTTTAAGAAGTGCAGAATTGTGTATTTTATTGTTACAAAAATTGGCTATTGTGTATACCTCAATGCAGCCCAACAATCTGGATAATAAAAAAATAAATGGGTCTTTATTTTACGAATATTCCAGAAAAACAGAAAGTAGTACAGGTGACAAAACTAAGCAGCACTTTTATAAATTAATAAGTGTAATAAACTTTTATAATTAATAAGTACAGCAGATCACTAATAAATATCAGTTATATCACTTTCGATACCCCTTAATGTCTGTCAGTTCACCAGCTTCACTGCCAACCAAACTGCAACTGATTGACTCCTGGTTTGAGAGCTTGCTTTTCATACCTTTTCCAACAGGAAGTGACGTCACATAGTATTCTCTTGAAGGTTCTTGATATTTCCGCTCCTCGTAGAGTTAGGATGATAATTCCTGCATTTTCTGGGTGGTTCTCCAATATGGTCGCCAAGGTAGGGGTTAATTCGCTTGGCTTACAGTGAAACCTCTGTAAATCTCTTTCTTGAGATAAGATTAGTATGTCACGAAAGCAACTTTACAGCTTCGTAACAAGATATATATTTGGTAAAGTGGTCGCACTTGGCTTCGAACGAGCTGTCAAAATGAAATGTCATTGGCTGAAATGCTTTTGTAACAGATTCAAAAGTACTTTTCGGCATTTTTTTATTTTAAATGCAAGAGAATTGTTTCAAGATTATTTTTAATCATATAAGTACCTTGTGTAATTATAATACACAAAGAAAGGATAGTAGAATAATAGAAAGGAATAAAGACAATTATAACGATGAGCTGAAAAAAGATAATAAAAGCACGCAATATGCCTTAGTATTATTTTATATCAATTTTATGGGACATGTTTTCTCATTTTTATTCATAACTACATATCTCAAAATTGGAAGTACAAAAGTTTATATTTTTTTCAAGAATTTGTTATGGGTAAAAAGATAACTTCCCGAAGCAAATTCCGATAGCTGAAACACAATAGGTTCTTTTGTGTTTCATATACTTTTTTCTAATGCCAAACTATCTTAACAGATACAATAGATAAAAGATTTATGTTTTCAGATCACTAAATATTTGCAGTTTCCTTGTTCTGTTCTTTCTATTAAAAAGTAATTGCTCAGGCACCAAGCCAAAATGTTCATTTCTCTATTAATAGCTTATAAACTTGAAGATTGCTTTGAGAAGATTCAAAAATGACAAACTAAAGAACAAATGTATTTAATCCATCAAAATTATTTTATTTAAAATCTCGAGCCTTATGTCCCTTGCCGTCTTAGACCTTTATAAATGAAATAGGATTTATTTTCAAATAAAGCTTCTGAAATTACATTTTTTTCATCAAGAAATAAAACCCAGTTCTGAATTTCAATAAAGGATTTAAGGAAAGAGGATCTTTCTAGAACAATCACTGATCGTAAATATTTTTAAAAGATAATAACTTCATCCTGAAATTCTGATATTATTGAAGTTTTATATTCATATGATTTGGTGATACGAAAACAATTTCATGCATAAAAGAATTTTTACTTTCGTCTGTTGGTATAAGATACTGTCTTGAATTGATTTACATACTCAAAAGCATTATTTTTAAACTCTGTTTTAACTAATTGTTCCTTTTGAAATGAGAATGTTGAGAGAAAAATTAATGTCTTATTTTAATATAAAATATTTAACCCTTAAATGCCCGATATTGCCTTTAAGCAACGTACCCAATTTTGTCTTTTAAAATCTTGAGAATAAGCCTATTGTTACCAATAGTATACATATTGAAAGTTACATTAAATAAATTTACAATATATAATTGCTAGTTTGACTGCAGATAAAAAAAAAAATTATGTGTTTCACTTCAAGCTACATCTTTTTCAATTTCTACTATTAGTTCACTCTCCCTATATCTTCTTCAAATTTTGCAATCGATTTCAAACTAACTTCCCGATGAGCTGGAGACTTGAAACTTTAAACATAGCTCAGAACTAGATGACAATGCAATATTAATTCGCTTTCTTGTGTGTCTGTCATTTCATATTTTGCATGACAGTACGTTTTTCATTACATCTCGAAAACTATTAACATTACAGACTTGGTTATTGGATATATGGATGCCCCATGGGGTCATCGAAGCACCCCCATATTTTACCCATATCTTTGCGCATGCGCAGTACGTTTTTCATTATATGTCTCGAAAACTATTAAACTATTAATTATTAAAGTAGGAATTGACTTATTTTTTTTACATTACTTGTTTCTTTATTTGTACGCTTGAGAATACCATACCTTGTTCTACAATATTCGAGGAAATTCCTTATCTGTATTAATAATTATTAAAATTCATCCGTGTTTAGTATTAGATTCTTATCAAGGATCTGATCTTTTCTGAAATAAAGCCCACGGGAGTCAGTTGATAACAAAAAACTGTTAGAACTGTTATATATCCATAAAAGATAGTTAAAGCAAAATAGAATTTTTTCAATATTTTTCCATATTTTATTCAAGAAATGAAAGTCAAAAAATATTTTTAAAAATTGCTTTAAGAAATCGGGCTTTTGAGGTTTAATTTACTTATTAGCATAACACGCTACGAACTGAAGTAGGAATTGAAAATTATTTTTCCCTATAAGAATTAATTAATTATTTACTTTTAAGTGGAATGGAAGTGTAACCATCAGCATGTATTTCTGACTCCATAAATCATTAGACGATGATGGATAGCAATAAACTTTAATAAAATTCAACAATAAAATCAACTTGAAAATAAATAATATGATAAAAGCTAGATGATACAGTTCGATGCTATGTTATCCTGGATCATTACCCACAAAATGAGATAATATAAATGAAATAACATCAGACACATTATCGCTGGGTTCAATAAGAACTGCATGATGACTTTAATATCAGCAGGAAAACTGGAACAGCATAACGAAACACTTCAGCAGCCGCAG
>BGPR01003553.1:112901-133930 GCA_013235015.1 Araneus ventricosus
GGAACAGCATAACGAAACACTTCAGCAGCCGCAGGAAGCTGAGTCATCGAAATGGAACATCGATAGCATCTGAAGACTGGCGCTTCCAGATGAAGAACTCAAATTCAAAATGAACTACTGGTTGTCTACTTGTCTAGCCATTATCGCTGGGTTCGATGGGGCTTAAATACACGAAAGTGACATCATTTCACTTTAAATCTTATAGAAGGAGATGCCCTGTCAGTGCCGCAGCAGAAGGGTAGATGAGTAAGGAAAGGTTTTATTTTGTAAAATTATTGCATGCACGTATCTATTTTTTGTCTTGTGGTGTCTTGGCCTATGAGCGACCAAGTGTAAACCAACCAGAAATTCTTAGGTTGACCTAAGTACTTTATTTTCACAGCTATGATTTAAATAACAATTTCTTGCATAAGATATCTGGAATAATTGATTATATACAAAGTTCGTTCATTTGAATTCAAAGTTCGTTTGACGTTAAAGTTCAATAACTTGTCCGAGTTCCACAATAGATGGAGATCAAGAACACCGCATTCCGAACGGCGTCGTAAATTCAAAATTCAGGTCCGACAAAGATTCCGACCGTGGGATGGTTCCTGGATTTGAAGAGATTGAGATTTTGAAATCAAGCTGGAAAGTATAGAAGTAGGTATATAGGTTGTATCTAATGCATAATTTTCCTCTCCAATCTGCAACATAATAACAACTGATTGATATTTCAACCAAGAGCTTATTTAGCTTGCATGAAGCTCATATGCACAATTTTGGGGTATATTTTTCAATCTATGCGTTATGTTATGTAGTAAACTAGACAAGCACTCTTCTGATGAAATGAAATGTTTGTTGATAAAAAAAATATCGTTGTTTTGAAGTGTGAGACTGGATTTAGTGGAATATTTTTCTCGGCAAATTTTAGAAAAGTGCACTCAAAAAATATTCGGAATCTTTCAAAACATTCTTCGTACATATACTAATATGGCAAACCGAAATCAAGTCAGCAAAGTAACTACTTTATACGAATGGAAATCAATATCAAACAAAGAAAGCCAAAAAAAAAAACAAAGATAAACTCAGAGGTAATCGAAAACACAAACAAGAAATCCATTCTATTCCATTTCTTCAAGGGCAAAGCACTTGATTCGAAATGGATTGGAAATAATAATTGGGAAATTTTTCTGTAAGAACTTGCATTACGCCAAGTATAATTTCTCTTAGACCGAATATTCCCAACAGAAGAAAAGGAGATCTGTACATCAAAAAGCATTATTTCAAAACAAAGAGGAAAAACAAAACACAAACATAAAAACGCTAGTAAGATGGATTTAAAAATATCATCCATCTGGCTTTTCCAAGGTAGCCCTCATAAATATAAACTTACCTCATGCCCAGAATAGAGAAAAAAAATGTCCTCACGTAATCACAAAACCATGCTAACTTTCTTTCATAAAAGTTAGCAGCAAATTTTTAAAGAAACACTTTTGTGAAAATAGTTATTCAATTTCATTCATATTTCGATAAATTTATGTATAGAAATTTCTGTTCCATTTACTATTTTATATGCATTTCAAATTTTGTTTTATTTGTGATTTTATAGTTGTCCTGTAATGTTTCGATTTAAGTAATAATTTAAATTGTTTAATTGGTGTTAGCACTAATATCAATGTTCAATTTCTCTTTTATTTTGCAGTTTTAAGAATATGTATGATGTTTTGTGTTTTGTATTTGATTTTGAGTGCTTGTACGCACGTCCTCTTTTCACATTAAATTTTTGTAATGCGATTGTTTTATATTTTTTATTTAATTTTGTATTCCTCGTTACATTCATTATTTGCTTGTACCGTTTACAGGCCAATTTTCTCGATTGGGAACTTCTCATTGAAAATTCATTTAAAAATAAAATATCGTTCATAATATGTTGAATAAAAATCTTGATTATCATTGAAATTACTCTTGATTTTTGATATAGAAATTATGTTTCGGATATAAATGCGCGAATGAATACAAAAAAGTGGATTGTATTTTAGCTACTTCCTACTGTACCATTGGATACAGTTATAAGGTTTCATTTTCACTTTTTTTTGCAAAATATATTTGTTATTCATTTATATTTATAAATTTTCAACTAATCTCATAGGTGTGCTTAGTTACACAAAGAAGTTTTACAATATTCTACTCATTATTCAGACTGATCAATACTGTTATCCATTTCTATGTCTAGTGTAATGAGCTTAATCTGAAGTGACCAATATTCCCAATTAGGGACACTGAAAAAAACATATAATTTTTTTATTCATATTTTAATGACTTATATCATTAAACTAAAGCATTGGAAGGCGAAATATGCAAGAGGTAACTAAAAATTAATCTGGATCTGAATTCGGTCTGAAAAGGGTTAATAAACACTAAAACGCATTTTCCACTGACCTTACATATCTTAACAACAGACCAGGTAAGCCGATAGCGTTGACTTGTTGATATTGGGATTAGTTTACGTTGAATCTGTGAGTCATCAGATCTCAATTAGGCTTGGTGTGACAAATTAGAGATCGATGCTCCTGATTAAGTGTATTCTGAATTATCTGACCATGGCTGAGAATTTCACAGGACATGCCGAAATAGCCAACTTGTATCTCTAAAATAAAAATATAATCTAAAATAGCAATACAATTCATAGAATATGTACATAAACTTGATAGAAAGTTCAAAATTACACAGGGCATGCCGAAATAGCCATCTTGCATCTCTAAAATAAGAATACAATCTAAAATAATAATAAAATACGTAGAATATGAACATAAACTTAATGGAAAGTTCAAAATTACACAGAACATGCCGAAATAGCCATCTCCAAAATAAGAAGATAATCTAAAAAAATAAAAAAATTCGTAGAATAAAATTTGTGACCAGTAAGCAGTGTCAATGATGAAATAAGTTTTACATTAAGTGGATTTCACATGGAAACTGTTTACAATTTTCAAAATAATCCCCTATTCATCTCTCACAACGTGTGTACAAAAATCGTGGAAAACTCTTTAAAACTCTTCCAATGATAAATCTTTCAATTCCCGTGTCACAGCAGCTTGATCTATGAATCATTGTCCTTTAAAAGCCACTTTGATTTTAAAAGACAGGAAAAAGTCTAATGATGACAGGTCTGGTGAATACGGTGAGTGGGACAGTTTAGTAACCTCATGTTGAGCCAGAAACCGTTTTAGAAGCGTAGCGGTATAAGGCCGTGCAAGAGAAACCAAGAGATGTGCTTCAGATGTGGCCATACAGGATGAATACCAGCCAAGAGTCGTTTGGAGTACCTCGCAGTAAAACTCACTGTTGACAATTCGACCTGCCGGAAGAAATTCCCCCTTTGGATTATTCTTTGACAGTCAAAAAAGCTTATCAACAGTGTTTTAACTCTTTACTTTTCAGAACGAAATTTTTTCCGTTTTGGGGAGATGGGACCACTCCATACTTCGGCGTTTCGTATCTAAACTTTTTAAACCACGCGTATATAGTCTTCCAGGTTACGGTTCATTTCTTTACACCTGCTTCAGCATTACAGCCAGACATTACATGACATTCGTCTGCTGATTCACCCAATTTCTACTCCATGACACGCCACAAAACCACCGCACCGACAACAGTCGATAATTTATTTATCAGGACTCACAGGCGCACGAAACCATGCACTAATTCTAACTGAATATTACAGAACACGACGAAGGTGTCACTGAGAATCGGATTCTTCCCATTTTCGATTTGAGGAGTGATTCACCCTATTTATTGTTTACACCTTGTATGCATATAAACTTGAAAAAAAGTTTAGAATTACACATAGCATGCTGAAATAGCCCTCTTGCATCCTCAAAATAAGAAAATATTCTTAAAAATATAAACACAATTCATAGAATATGTATATAAACTTGATAAAAATTTAAAATCTTGCTTTGGAAAATAGATATAAACCGTAAACAAATTCCAATAGACGAAATGTAATAGCCTCTTTAAGTACGTTGGTTACTATTTTTTTTAAATCTAAGCTATTTCGAAAGAGAAGATAACAGATAATATAACATGACAGATAAAAGATTTATGTTTGCAAATCACTGGTGTTTGGAATTTCTAGTACAAAACAAATAAAATCGTGGCATTGAGCCAAAAATATTCTTTTCTCAACTAATCTCACCTGAACTTGAAGACTGCTTGAGAATTTTCACATGAAACGAATAAGGAATAAAACTATTTAGAGAGAAAAAGCTCAGAGGAAATAGATGGTATCATGTGTATGCTTTGTCATTGGAAACTTCTATAAGTGGAATTCGGGTTTATTTTCAACAAGGCTTGCAAAATGATATTAGTTTTTCTATCAGATATGCACCATCGTGTTGAACTTCAAAGCTAATCCGAAAGCTTGTAACTCTGTCGAAACAGTCATCGAATATACATATTTTGAGATGAAAGTCAATATCATCAATGTCTGGTGAGGTTATTGAGTGCTTGTATATCTTAATCTTTGAATTGTGTTATTGAAAATACTTTTATGAATAAAAGAGTCATTTTTCTAGTTTATTTTGAATTATTTACAGATGCTATTTTAAACTGAGTTTTAGATATCAAAATACTTTTTTTAAATATTTATAGCCATTATATATTCGTTGACAAGAAGAAGGCGGTTCATTCCTTTCGTCCCGAGATATAAAAAAGAAGAAAATTTCATTTCCTTCGACATTTAAAGCTATAGTTACAACACATAAGATTTTGAGCTCTGACGATGAAAGATGCTGGAAGTGGATGCATCTGAAGAGGTGTTTCCATCCAAATGTCACATGCTTAATTTTTCGATACCTTAATATTTAGAAAGATAAAATCGTCCGTCATGGGTGCAAATTGCCTCTTCATTAGAGAGATTTTCCGTCAAATTTGACGTGTTTAAATAAATATATATGCGAAAGAAATGTTTAGCATTGATTGGAAACAAGTAAAATGCACATACTTTTTTACGACAGGAAATATTTTTTTATTTACATATTATTTACATATTTCTTTACTCAAAAAGCCTCTTGCTAAACAGCATTCCGTGTGAAGTATTTTTCGTTGTTTAACAATTTTCCTTGTACTTCAGATGTCTTTGTATAAATTTTATCGTTGCCAAAAAATAGTATCAAATTATATCATCACGATTGCAATAAAATAATCAGATGCATCGTGGCGTCCAAACTATATTATGCGCATGATGTACCTCTGACTTGATTTACTACTTTCTATTAAAAAATGGAAATTAATTTGAAATATACAATTAGTACAATTTAAAATTTCTCGGGAACTATTGATCATAGCGAGATAAATTTTATATCAATCGATATCAAATTTTATTTCACTATTTTAGAGCTATTAAATTTTAAATTAGAATTAAATTACTTTTTTAAATTTAAATTTACTGAAATTTAGATGTTCTAACGATGAAATAATGCTGTTTTACGTCTCGCATTGCTATGGCGTGAATTTTATTGTTGGTGACATAGGAGCGTTACCGGATCAGTGAGAGAAATATCTGGGCTATTATATTAGAAATTTAGGGTTAAAAGGGATTTTCATCAGCTGACTTCGACTGATTTGTAAACTAATCACTTTATATCTCGTTGGGAATACCTCATCCGTTGCATTCTCTTACATCTTCCTTTCCTCCCAAGTTCTATTATGCTGCTTCCTCGTGGCGGGGTGCTGGCCCTGGGTGGAATGGGCGATGTACGTCTGGAGTTTTTTCTCCTGGCAGGGTCACCCAAGGCGTGAAGGCCATTCCATTATACCCAGCTAAAGCATAAAGGCAATGGACAAAGTCAGACATCTTTCCTCGGGCGTTCAAGGTCTAGTGCCAACAGAAGCTGCACTCTCCCCCTTTACCATGAATCGTTCGCCTATATTTTCTGTGCGCGAGCGGACTCTTGGACTTGGTCTAGCTGAGAACAAGTGGAATAAAAAACAACAGTTTCTTCCTTCATACTCATAGGTCCAACTCCTATAGAATTAGCGGAAGGAGGGAGAAATTTTCTTTTCCTCAAATCTCCTGACAAATGGGATATAAATTCATCTTACGGCTTATTGATAAGATTATTTTAAATATTTATTTCATAGTTTTATCATTTTTATTGCTCTAATAACATTTTCAAACATCGCTTCTCAAGAAGATTAATTTCTAATAAGTGCAATTCTGTTTCTCTTATATGTTTAATCCAAACTGTTCTTAATTCTCGTTTCAGTTAAGCAATTTCTGGCACTGAGCAATGAATTTAAATTTATAAACCATGGGACTCAGTATAATTAGTTTATTCTCTTCTGCTAATTTTAAGCAATATTCTATAAAACATACGATACTATAACTTTAAATAATGTTTTAATCAAATGCGTTCTACAAAACCCTTTAAGCAATAAAGAATAAAAATATTTATCCTCCCAATCCCAATCCTTCAAGAATGAAGCTTCTTCGTATTAGATATAAATCCAATGTACAATCGAATGATTTTAACGTTTAGAACGCTGATCGGGTCTCTTTGATGATATCTGTGTGTGGTCATACCCTTTTCAGCAAATTCAAAAGATCAAAGATGTCGAGCGAATATAGTAGGAATTTATCTTGAATAAGCCATCTTGTTTCAAAATTCATGGGATCTCAAAATCATATTTATACAGTAAATACAATATAATCAAGTGATGAAGTTTCAAATAATATTTGGTCTGCTTCTGTGAAGTGTATTTTACACGATCAATGAATTTATTTTCAATTAAGAAATACTCGTAATCTTATAAATGCTAGAAGTGTTATAATTCTTTTGATGGGCAAACATGCTTAATATCTTTTTCGCCTCTATTTATAATTAATTCATTTAAAGATAGGCAATTTTCCATCACAAAGAATAAAATGTTTCTGAAAAAATTATTCTAGGGCGACCCCCAATTTTTTTTTTTTGAGGAGTATGCACCTGTAGACAGCATGTATAAACGTCTGTAAAAGAAATTCTGTATTCTGTAAAACACATTTCTCATTGCATAACCAATTATTGTAAGTGTTTAAAAAGTTTTCAATAAAGTTGTCGGGGGACGGTTCTGCGGAGTGGGGCGTAGCGGGGCTCTGTGTGTGGGAGAGTTGGTTTCCAAATCCGCCTTGCGCACATCCCAACTGGTAAGATAACCTCATGTTATAGGCGCCTGGGTACAGGCTGCGTTATGTCTATGAATACAATAACACAAAAAATAATTGATCTAGACGGATGAAATTTGGCATGTATCCTTGACACCGTAAGTTTAGATTTCTATCAAATACTTGTAAAATTCCGTTGGATGGGAAGTCTAGAATTCTGTCTGTCTGTCCGTATATTAGTATACACGAAAAATGTCTAAAGGTTGATGGATGAAATTTAGCATATGGGTCTATCATTAAAATTGTAGATGCTTAACAAATTTGTCAAATATTTGATTGTCTGTCGGTAGGCACAATCGCGTTTATGTGAAGTCGATTAGGGATGAGAAAAACTTACCGGTTTTAACCCAAAATTATAAACCCAATGTAATGTTTTTTCGGTTTTGTTTCGGTTAACCGCTTTTTTTCTTTTATTTTTTATCCCGGTTATAACCGGTTATTTTTTTTAAATCCAATAACAGGGTGAAAAATCCAGATCGGAAGATAGGCTCGATTTTAGGTTCGATTACGCTAAAATTTAACAATTTATGGAGCTTTGAATTTCATCATCTTAAGCCAATCAACGACAACCGCTTCCTCGACGCGTCTGTCGGTTGGCGGATTACTGAAAGGGCCATTATTAATGGATAAATATTGACCAATGGATTTATTTCCTGTAAAAACAATTTTAATAAAAAAATGTGCCCACAAACGGTGTTTGCTTTTTTATATAAAAGCCGAAAACTGTTTATTTCAATAACCGGTTATTTTGAGGGGTTTTAACCGCCAGGTTAAACCTGAGGTTAAAAAACCTGCATAACCGAAAACCGTTTATTCAATAACCGGTTATTTTGAAGGGTTTTAACCGCCAGGTTAAACCTGAGGTTAAAAAAATCTGAATAACCGAAAACCGTTTATTCAATAACCGGTTATTTTGAAGGGTTTTAACCGCCAGGTTAAAACTGAGGTTAAAAAAATCTGAATAACCGAAAACCGTTTATTTCAATAACCGGTTATTTTGAGGGGTTTTAACCGCCAGGTTAAACCTGCGGTTAAAAAAATCCGAATAACCGAAAACCGGTTATTTTCGCAATAACAGGCCAACCCCAAAGTCCAGGACTCAAATTCTTAGATTAATGAAACTTAGTATGTCGCCTTGTGGCCAAAATTGTATGTTTGTATCAAATTTTGTGCAAAATCAATCGAAAGAGAGCCGTCAAAAATGCATACTTTCTTTTCTTCATTTTGCTACCAAGCACATAAAGTGCCGCACTCTGTCACTATTCGAGAAAGATGAGGAAGAGAAAACCTCCGCTTCTATTCATTTTTGTTACCACTTGCTTGCTACGTCTGCCTAGCACGTGACTCACATGCGGCTTATGACGCCTGTCTCAGAAATGACTCTACTGTAAAACTTCAATTAACGGTCACCGTTCGGACCAGAGCTGTGAAGGATGACCAAATAGTCGGATGACTGAAATCTCTTAACACTCTCACATGGAGCGAGGCGGTCTGGGGCGGTTAAGAAATTTCGCATTAACATCGACGAAAGCCGGTTTCAGGCGTTTGGCGTCTTTTGATAGGAGGTGAGGTTCTGAGATCGCTTTGGGGATAAGAGCGGTAGAGGAGCTAATTATCCTTGCCCATTTCCGTGCGCCTTGAGAGAAAATTATAGCAGTGGATGGGGTAAATGACCACCCAGATTGGGAGCTTCCAATTCATGTCACATTCTCCCAAAAGTACCGGTATTAAAGAGGCTAGGAGAAAAGGTTGACTGGAGATTAAAGAGTTAATACATAGTACAGTAACGTAATTTCACTGGACCGTAATTTCTTGGGACGAAAATAAAGTGAATTAATAGATGCTAATGCATAAATATTGTGTTTAATTTTACAAAACGATCAACATAAACTTCCAATATAAAAGTAGTAAAGTACATGAATGCACCTTAGAACTTAATTTAGACGATGACGGATAACAGAAACTGACGGTTAAGCGAATGACATTTAATTGAAGTGTTACTGTACCTTGCATATGTGTACCGAAATGGCATGTTTATTTGAATAACATCCGACTATGAAGTTATACGAGAAATAGTGGAATAATCCCTTTGTTGAATAACGCTGAATTGTCATCATATAAGAGAGATTTCACCTATGCAAATATCTTTATCTTTAAATTTCTGCATCAATGTGAGGACTTTTGACCCACCATGGCTTTTTTAGCATGCACAATAATACGCATTGTCATAATTGCAGTCTGGACAGGGTCTCAGACTCAGAATGTCCATTATCATAATCAAGAAAATATAAGAAAGATCACACTAGTAAAATGAAAAATTGGTGGTTGTGCCATAATAGTGTCATTAGAGTAGTTTTACACTTATAGTGCTGAAGGATTTTCACGAGGAAAGTTGTGATTACAGTCTAAGCAACAAAAAATTTTAAGAAAATGGACAAATATTAAACTGAGGATTAACATATAATTTGAGTGATAATTATTAACATTAAATACAATTAATAAAGGCAGCAAAATACATTTATAAATATTTTATTAACAGAAAATAATATAGAACACACAGATCAATATGTACGCCTGAGTAAATATTTTAAAGCCATCATAGAAAATAGCAAATAAGGAAAAAATACAAGCATTTCGAAACCTGTGTAGGTACCATTTCTTCGAATTACTTCAAATATTCTTGTTTCCATGGATGAAACTAGTTTTTGACAAAGTTCGGGGTCTGTTTTATACCAATCGTCTTTGATAGTAGATTTCAGCTCTATTGATGAACCAAAATGTCTCCCATTTGCATAATCTCTTCTTGCTAAGTCACCCATAAGTTCTCTATTGGGTTGATATCTGGAGACTTAGTTGGCCATTTCAAAGTTTCAACATTGTTGACTTGGAACACTTTTTTGTACTGTTACTCGATTGGATAGGTGCATTGTCTTGTTGGTATTTCCAATTTTCTCCAGCATGAAATTCAGCATTTGGTAAAAGATGGCTTGCGAGGAAACTTTGGTATGCTTGTGAATTCATTTTACCCGAAACGAACGCAATTCAACCCACACCACTCTAAACAATGTGCCCCGAGGTCATCACAGAGCCTCCATCTAATTGGCGCTTGGCGAATATTTATTTTTCTTTTCTTAAATCATGCCAATAGTACTTCCATCCGTCTGGTCCATCCAAATTCCACTTTGTTTTCGCCAGAAAAAAATATCCTTATAAATTAGTTGTCATAGATCATGACTTGCTGGCTGAAGTTCAAACGCTCTATTTTGTGCCTTTGCAGCAACTATCAGCCAATTTTGCTGTATAAATGTAACTTCCAGACCCTCTAATTGTGTTATATATCGTTTTTTGACATGCATTTAAACCTGCTGTCTGAATAAGTGTCCTGGTTGAGTACTTTCCAGTCGATGCAAGTCTGCAAACTCTTCTTTCATCAAGAGAAGTCAAAGCTTTAGGTCTTCCCCAGTATTCTTTTTACCATAATTGTCTTTCAATTTAAAAAAAAAAAATGTTGACTATAGTCTTTGATCTTCCTATCTTTATCGCAATAGTACGGCTACTAATTCTCTGTTGAAGAAAAAGCTTCAATTTACCCTCTTTCATGATTAGTTAACTTCTTTACTTCCGCCATCTTCACAAAGAGCAGTAAAACTTCGAGGAAATGTATGACAAATATGCAAATTGAAGAGTTGTCACAATCTGAGCAATTGCAGTAATATTTAAGCCAGCATATGTATTATAATGTCAGACTCAGAAAATAGCCAATTTTTATCAAAAATAAATTTATTAGCTATTCACAAACGGTTGTTTCATCGCACCAGCAATTTGAAGAATTAATTTCAGCTTTTTTAAATAAACATCAAAAACATTTACATTACGTGCAGTCTGTGCCTCGAGAAAATACATCACAACACTGGTAAAGCCGTCTTAGCTCACTATTTGAAATATAAGACTGAAACTCTAATCCAATGGACCTAATGCATGTGACGTCACATCCTCCGACACGTGACCTGCCGGAGGCAGCTATTGGTCAGTCTTAAACAGCTGACTCAGAAATGCTTTTATTTGAGTCGTTTATAGGCCGATCGTTTTGTTTATTCCTCCACAGCTGTTTTTCTATACTCTCGAACCCAAAAGGGTGCATAAGGTCCATTCGTTACAGTATATTTATTTTTAAAAATTACTGGTGGGTTTAAAGTTTTTACTCAGGCTGAAATACTAACTTCGTATATACCCCCTTTTTCTGATAATTATGTATTTGCAAATCCTGTTTGTTGCATTATTTCTTAGCAATGAACTTTAATAATTAATAATTCAATAGTATTTACTAAATCCTTTTATTTCATTTTTTCATTTTCTCAAATTTTTTTTTACTGGCATTAAAGCTTTTACTGAGGCTGTATATTTAATGTCGAAATATCTGGAGATGAAATAATTATTAAGATTGCATTGAAAATAATAACAGATTCAAAAGAAAACCAAACATAAAATTATTTACAACGCATAAAATTAATAATACATTTCAAATAGAGTAAAGCGTAATTACCGACATGTTAATGGAACTGTTAAAAACTGATATTTACACTTTCATTTCAATCACTTTTAATCTAATGTTAGACATTTTTACGTTAATAGATTACATGATAATGGTAGACAGTCTAACAAAGTGTAAGAGGCTCATAAAAGTAAGCAGAATATATGAACAATTTTTAAGACAGAATTAGAATTCCCAGAAATTTAATAAATATTCATATACATTGAATTGCGCTGAATATTTCAACAGACGAAGAGCAGAAACATGAAAATCCTTACAAATTTTGTTGTAGGAAAAATAGATAATGCCTGAAGGAAATCCCAATAGCTTGAGTACAATAGATTCTTTTCTGTCAACATTTTTTTCGCTATTGTTAGTTTAACAGAATAATAGATAAAAGATATTTGTTCGCAAATCACCGCATACTTTTTATTCACTTCCTGTTTGTCGTTCAAAACAAATATAAGTGCCAGCGCCGAGCCAAAAACATTCTTTTCTGCAGTGATCTCACCTATGGTAAAAGATTGTTCTGAGGACTTTCTCGAAAAGCGAAGTAAAAACCAAATTTATTTATAACTAGTCGTCTTCGCCGTCCAGCTGGTTCGCCATATTAGAGCTTATAACTTAAAATGATTCAGTTGTATCAAAAATTGCAACTTATGCATGATGTTTGAAATAGTTGTTACTGTTTATTTAATATTAATAATTTGTAAATAACGATATTTATCCGACGAAGTTATTTCCGTTTTTAATTCTTTTAAAGTAATAAACTGTCATTTTTGGAGAACAAAAAACACCTGAAAACTCAAACAAATGACTATATGAATTAAGTAAAATGTCATTAAAAATGAATTTATCGTTTATTTTTTACGCAAAACAATTAGTTCCAAAATCAAAAATGAAATAGAGATGCACCCAATATGAAATAGTAAAAAAAGATTATCTTTAGATGCATACATTCAGAGGTCTAAGAATCCAGTTCGTAAATGAAATTTAAAGTTCAGAGAACAGTAAATGAATGCCGTTTTTAGCTGCTTATGCTCAAATATTAATTTGAAATTGTTGCTACATTTTGAAATGCCCTTTAATTTTAATAAAATGGTGCAAGGATAAAAAAGCAATTTTTAGAAATAAAAAAGTAAGAAACTCTATAATTCGCGTCAATATTAGATAGTCTTTAAAACATCATCAATCATATGCAATCAGAAAACATTGTAAATTTATTTATAAAAACATTTATAGCAGCGAAAAGCTATTTCAATTCTTTTTAAATTGATGCTTCATTATCTCTGTCGCTCTCATTGTGTATTGTAATTGAGTTTGTTGAAGGATTGGTAAAAACATGAATAAAAGTTTGATAAAATTTCAAAAAAAGTCGCATAGCATTAAGTTGAATATCAGAGGAAATGTCACTTTTCAGATTTCAAAATGGAATAGAAGTGGTTTAGGCATAAAATGAGTTTAAAAACTGAAAATTGTAAACAAAAATCACCATTTAGCATGATATAATCAATTGAAAAACAGTTTAAAATTTAGAGGGGAAAACATTTTCGAGGTAGTGAACTGTGAATCTTTCTGCTAAAACCAACCGCAGTACACCCCGCCTCCTACACCGGGTACAGGCGAATTGCTTCCACGTCATCTCGAAGAAGGGAAAAAAGGGGGCAACCAGGGGTGCAGTGGAGGGGGTATGCGCGGGAACGGCGTACCGCCACTGGTTTTTCGATAAAATCCAATTTTTTCGTCAATTTTGCAGTTTTTTATTAATTGTAAAATTTTCATGTTCTGTAAAAATTCTTTTGTTCTTTTAAAGTTGGTTAAAAAGTAAAAGTTCTGTGTGCAGTATCAATTCTTGCTACTGCTGCAGGCATATTTGAATAAAAACATTCATGACGTCGTGAATGGAAACATTTTTCTTGAATTTTTGTAAATATATCCTTAAAGTTTAAATGGAATAACAATGAATACATATATATGGAATTTGTACTTTGTAATAATTGTATTTTATTTAGCATTAAATTATGTTATGAATTTAAATTAAATGGGGAAAACCTTATTTTAAAGTGGTTATAATTTAGAGAATTTTTAACCAAATGCAGATAGAAACAAAAGTTTCTATAACACTTCCACATGTTATTTTCGAAAAAAAATGTACATAAAATGATGGAATTTTTAGAGTTCCCCCACTGAAAAATTTGCCACTACAACACTGGGGACAACCTATCTCCCGTCGAAGAGGAAACAACGTTCCGTGACCTTGTCCGCGAGGGGTGTTGTCCCTACAGTGACCTTCACCTATTTCAGAGCAATAGATAATGCTTTGAAAAGGATTTTAAAATTCGCTGTAATGATATACAGAGACATTAACAACATGAGAAGGTGAAAATTCGCATTTTAAAATGTTATAAAAATATGATTCGTCCGATAATTACTTCGGAAGTTATTCTCGAAAAAATGGCCTAAAACGGCTAAAATTTGCCTAATTTTTAAATAAATAAAATGTGAATAAAATATTGAAACAAATGTCTCCGAGGCGCACATTCCCACCCTTGAAAATATGCCTTTATTAAATTTGGTAGCTCTAGGTTCAACGGTCTTTTCTGTAGAGCGCCAACAGACACACAGACATTCATATTTATTAGTATTAGAGATAGAGATGTTGAAAAGCCTAGAGAAAAATAGGCCAATTTTAATGTTTTGTCATTGAGCGCATTTTTAAGGGGAATTCGGATCAGCACGTTGTGGACTTTACGCATGGTCCAAAGTCTACTTTCTAAGCCGTTAGAGGAATACATGTACTTCTTGTTATAAATAATATAAGCTGTAATAAGTAAATTTTTTAATATAAGTAAATAATAAATTACAAAATATGTTAAGCGGCGTAAAAAATTATATTTTATATTGATTGATTGAATAAATAAACTGAAAAAATAATAACGAAGTTTAACAACTTTTTATACAATCTTCCAGTTCTGTTACTCTTATTTGGTAAAATATTTTGAATACATTAGCATTTTAATGAAAAAAGTTCCACTCTTCTCCGACTAAAACTGATCGAGTTGTGGAGATTTCAGTTAGTCACAGCAGAGCGAAATTGTTTCATTTGAAATATTAGTATCTCAAGAATATTTAATTCCATATGATTAATAGAACCAGGAGACCCTATAAAAGTTTTAATTTTGGACAACACCATCATATTTGAGTCCCTGCATTTCTTGGTTATGATGTACAATTTACTGAAAATTAACGACTTTTTTCGTTTCTTTATTTTCATTTGTTATTAAATTAATCTTTTGAATTCTGATTTCAAAAGACAGTTTTCAAATTTAGGCAGGTTCCGAAAATCGTAAAAGAAAGTTTCCTTTAATTTTACTCCAATCTAATATAAAAGGGCACAGGCAATTTTAATTGCACCACTCTTTGAGCCTTTTGTTTCACTTGTGGTGAAACATTTTGGTGTAATTGGATTCGTTAAACCCCTACCACATCCGAAAAAGTATATTTGCATTTTATTTTCACTGAGCTATCAGGTAGGGTAAGTTTTCTATGTTCACCTTCGTGGGAGGGGTTCAATTTGAGAGCGGTAGTGTATAGAGTACGACAGGTATTTTTTTCAATCTCTGCTTCATATTTCTACCCATTTTTCTTAGTTTATTACATTAAGCGTTTCAGGAACCATAATAGAGAGAAATGGAGAAAAAGAATGTAAGATAAATTAGAAAACGAATAAAAATTACTCGGAATATGTTGAATAAATGACAATCTCCCACGAACGGGCTCAAATTTTTTGTCAATAATGTATTGATCACGACATGCATAAAATTGCTGGCACTTTTCATTTAACCGGCTTTGCGGCTCGGTGGTCACAAATGAGGACACCAATTTTAAAATTTTCTAAAAAAAATACCTTTTCCACTTTGAAACATGGAAAATTGTAGAAAAAGGCAGCTAACAGTTCTCCTTTTGGATTGTAGATGACAGCACAATGAAATATCGCTTTCATTTTGAAATATACATAAAAATTTGGCCATTATACATATATATATATATATCAAAACCAACATATAAACACAAAATAAAAACTCAAAAACAGTAAAAAAGGACAAAATGGCTAAATAGACAAAAACCAGAAAAAACCAAAAAAAATTGAAAAATATCATAGCGAGCCGCTCGTCAGGATTATATATATATAGGCAACAGGCCATTATATATATATATATAATGGCCAATTTTTTTTAGTTCTTTACGTTTACAACTTTAGCAAATTCACTCGACCATTTTCCTATTCTTGAAATATTAATTTATGATCTTGTGTGAGATTCAATATTAATTTTTGACCGTCTCTGATGGTATCCTCATATGGGAGTGACCCCAAAGGGGAACGATCCCTCCCCTCGGAATGACGTAAGTTAATATATAACAATGTCATGAAAGTCAAAAAATGTTGAAATAAAATGGAGAGACTGTATTAAATCGGTAAAAGCGTGTAGATGCTCATCAGGGTAAGTAAAATCTATACGAACCGTTAAAAAATTAGTGAAATCATAATGTTTTCTGCGAACAGTGCTGGCATATAGCTAAAAACACTGTCCTTTACCCCGAACATTATGATAAACCATGAATTTGAATGAAATACAAATAAAAGAAATGAATTTACGAACCTAAAACTGAGAGATGCTGCTAACGGGAGACGTGATAAAGGGAATAACTAAACGCGTCATGTAGGGACCGGATGTTTACAAAAATATCTGAGGTTGGGGGAGTTACGATGGAGATTAGGAAATCGATGGGACAAAAAGATGAAAGCGAACTACATTGAGGAAACGATGAAGATTAAAGAAATGATGAAAAAAGGAAAAGAGTGTATTTAAAAATTAATGTGTAATATAAAAAAAAGGTGTATATAAATTAAGGAATGTTATGTTGTATATGTTGCTTTTAAATTTATGCTATGTTTGTTTCTTATTTGTTATGTATATATATATATATATATTAAAGGATTAAAGAGTCGGTAAAGGAAAGGGTTAAAGAGTCGGTAAAATCTTATCACTCTAGCTAACTTATTAGTTTTTCTCCCCATAGGGGGGGACACCGTGAGTTTGCGGAGGAGAGGCTGCCGTATAAATAAGCAGGCTCTCGTCAACCCGATGGCACAATAATGGTGGTATGGCTCTTTGGGCCCACTTCCGAAGACGGGTCGTACCCCGGTAAAACGGGGGATTGCTGCATGAGCCGCTCGTAATGGAGGCTATTATGCAGGTACCACAGTGCCCGACTATCTGTTGCAGCGGCTTGTCTTTCAGTTGTTCACCCGGATGCTGAGGCAGGGCGGGGTGATGTTCCTTTGGTGTTTATTAGTTTTCCTGCGTGTGTCCGTCGTGCCTTATTCTTTGAATCAATGGCAGCGCAGAAGTTTCTGGCGACGTGACGCAAGTGCAAACAAATCCTTAGATCGGAAGGCAGAAGTGAGACTGAACGAATCAGCTTGAGTCATTGACCTCGAGGGATGTTCCTATCAGGTTCGAGCAAGAGAGAGCTCAGGGAGGAATAGTCGAAAATTCACAGCAAGAAATAACTCACTGATCCCTTCGTGCTAATGTTTAACTCTTTAATCCCGAGGCGAATTTTTTCTTCTAGCCCCTTTAAACTGGGAATCCTTGGGAGGAAGCGACATGAATTGGACTCTCCCAACCTGAGTGGTCACTTACCCCATCACCTCATCCTCTGCTATAACCTTCCCTTCTGGCTCTGGGAAATGGGATGTGGTTGACAAGGATAATTGGACCCCTACCGCGCTTATTTTCATAAGAGATCTCAGAACCTCACCATCCCCCTAAATGAAGCCAACCGCCTCAGATCGGCCTGCGTCGATGTTAAGGGGAAATTTTTACACCCTCTGAGATGGCCTCCCTCGGTGTGAGTGGATTAAGTGTTCGGATGGAAAATTTGTGTTCACCTATCATATTCGTTAAGAAGAAAACTTTGCGAAGTGCGCGCAAGATAAGAGACATTTACTAAAGTTTTTACTAATGAATAGAGAATAGACTAGATTAACCAGTGGGAGAGGCCTCCCCTAAACTTTCTCGTATATTGCTCAAAAATTTGTCATTTCCCCTCCCCTAGCGTGGATAAAAAAAAAATCGAACCTACTGTAATCCAGAACGCAACGAATATCAGAAAGTTTTTCATTGCAAATTGTAGTGATTGTAAAATATTTAGGTGAAGAATCATATTAAAAGAGATGCCTATGTGTTAAAACTTCGCAATATTTATTTTCCATCACACTCCTGCAAGCTCCGCTAATACGAGATAGCGAAAACAAAACAGGAGATAAAACATATCTATCACAAACTCCGTCTCAAGGACAAAGTGACGTAATCCTCCCGCTTGGTACCAGAGATTGCTACCCGAACGCATTGCGCATGGAGATAAGTTTTTTGAAATGAATGCTTAACAAGTATGCGATTATACAGACCGACAGACAGTCAGAGCGTAAAATTCCCAACCAATACATGCTTTTATTTTTTTCTAGCTTTCATAGCTTTGCTGATAATGGCTTTCAAAAATGGGAGATGTCCAATAATATACGACCACCAGGACCACCGAAACGACTTGTTGCCTATCTGAAAAAATTTTAATCACCGGTTTATTGATTAATTTATTGAAGTTAAAATCCATACGAGTTGTAAGATCTGGCAGTGAATTGAAGACAAAATTGGTTTCACGATTCCATTATATTCATAACTAGCAGTACACGCACGGCGTTGCCCGTGGAATCAGGAATTCAATAAAATGAAAAAAATTCCCACAATGACATGAAAAAGTTCTGAAAACAAACAAAAGATACACATTATTGATTTTTGAGCTTATTTTTCTTCGCGATAATGACATTTCAACTGTAGGAAAACAATATAGAATACATTAATCCGAAACAATATTCAAAAGTTGCAACGCGAAAATGATTATTATATTGCAAGTAAAATATGCTAGACTTAAACACGCTAAGACACTGCCGAACGCACGGCGTTGCCCGTCTACTTAGGCCTTCAACAAAATGAAAAAAAAAATGAAATAAATAAATAGCGCCCACAATGACATGAAAATTTTTGAAAACAAAATCAAAACAAAAGATACACATTATTATTTTTCCTGCTTATTTTTTAGGCGCTACAGTATAGAGTACGTTAATCCAAAACAATATTACAAAATTGGAACGCGAAAATGATTATTAAACAGCAAGCAAACTATAAAATCGAATCCGAAAATAATAATCGAAGTCATTCATTCAGTTGAAGGTTTTGACGTATCCTGCGCTCTGCCCCGTCAGCTAATCAAAATTACTAGCAACTTTCCGAAGAAGTGCCGCGAGAGGAGACTCGCTAGAGGAAAAGTATCTTTCAACTGACCAGCGAAAAATTAATTTTAAAGAAACGGGATAACATATTTTAAACATTCTTGCTTCAAATCCGACAGAACCGTTGCAGTTATAAGCTGAAAAAAATTGAAAATAATAGGGTTATTAGGACGTCGGATGCAGCAAATTTAAAAACAAAAATAAAATTTAGACGGCAAAGCTCACTATTTTTTAAAAGTTTCTCAAAATTCACTAAATTACGTTAGACCTTTAAAACAAACTTCATTAGAACGAAAATTGTTCGTTCTATTCGATGGTGGAATGATTGTTCTTCATCGATCATTAGGAAAGATACTACGGCCGTAAACGTGCCAGAAATGACACAAAACATTAAATAAAAACGTTTCTAGATTAAATTTTAAAATTACGGCTTCGAGGTGCATTCAGTCGCCATTACGACTACCTGTGTGCCAATTTCATGGCTGTGAGTGCAATAGAATGGTCCTGACATCCCAGACACACACAAACCTTACCTTTTATAAGTATAGATATTGAATTGTAAATGAATGTTAAAAGTTAGAAAATAATTGAATTAAAATAACAATTCTACTTTTTAGTACGTTAGTAAAAGTGTGGTTTTAATTTTTTTGCCATTATTGTCATATAAAGAATCAAAGGGAAGTTGAACAATTTTTTTTATTGTTTTCATGATAAACTGTTACGAATTTTAAAACAACTTATTACACTTGAAATTCTGGTCGGTGGGCCGAAAGTTCGAAACCTGACTCCATCTAAGAACCACAATATCTGACTTCCATCCTTGCATTTGCGTGTTATAGAATATTACAGAGTATAGTTCAAAGGTCTTCCAATTCAGTTGAACGTGGTTCATAATTACGATTCCCGAAAGAGAAATCGTGCAGTTTTAAACCAGAAATTAATCAAAAATTTTGGAATTACAGAAGGTTCTACGAACGCTGTTTTACAGTGTATTGAAATCAGAGTTTGTTTAGTTTAAATATGTCTTCCTCTTTGATTTAGAGATCGATAGCTTTTCAGACTTTTCACCAGTTGGCGCCACTGGTGTAGAATCAAAATATAGTTTAAATAATAATTAACGAATGATTAAGTTCTAGAAATATTAAAACAGTGTATTGACATCGACAAGAGACAAGTGTGCATAATTCCAATCCTTAAACATCAGGAAGTGATTGAAAAATCAATTACAAATTCCATATTTATAAACATGAAACTAGTGAAGCTTAAAAAAAGTTTCATAAAATGAGATCAAGAGTATGGACGAGTTTTCTGTTCTTAATTATTTGCATTGAAATAGGCGTCTATAATAGGATCATAGATATCCGGTGGTAATGCTCAGCCAATGGTAATCTTCAAAATTTCAACTCTCTATTTGAAGGAGTTAATTAATGTTTAAAATAGAGTCTCCAAAAGTTATGGCTTAAGAGTACTTTGAAAATATTGAAATCCATGTTCCTACTGCTGTAACTCTAAATGCTTACTTAAAACTAGAGCCTTATTTTCTGAAAAGGCTGTCATAATTGTTCGCTATCGCTTTTTGGCGACTTCAAAAGCTTGTGTGGAGGTTAAATTCTTAAACATACTACTTAGAAAATCACTGGCGGTTAAAGTTTAATACAAATGATTTAGCTAATTAAAATAATTCCATTTGGAGTTTAGGAGTTTTAAGAACTTTTTTAAATAATAAAGTCTACAAACATAAAGAACACAGAATGCAACGCTCTGTGAGGTAAAGAAAACTCATTCTAACTTGGCGCTTATACAGTATCCAAATGGATTTGGCGATTACTTAAATCGGAGGGTTACTGGAAAATGATCTGTGAATTACAAAAACGCATAAAACTTGTTTGTATCACCAGAAGATTATTGAAGATCGAGAAAAATAAAAAGCAAATTCTAACAACAGAAATTCAGTA
>BGPR01003554.1:0-28190 GCA_013235015.1 Araneus ventricosus
CTCATTTACCCCTCCATACCACCTCCTTCTATAACCTTTTCTTAAAGCACACGGAAATGTGCTGTGGCTGGCAAGGATAATTCGACCCCCTACCGCGCTTGTCTCCGAAGCAGTCTCATTGCCTCAACCGCCTGAGACCGGCCTTCGACGCTGTTAAGGGGAAATTGCTAGACCGCCCGGGACCACCTCGTTCGCTAAGAAAGGGTTAAGGTGTATGCATTTAAAGATTTAAAGTACAAGCAAAGAGTGTTTACTGCTAATTTAAGGCATACTCCAATTTATATCATTAGTTTACAAAAATAACAATTACAAACTTGTATTATAGTTAACTGTATGATTAAAAAATAATATTCTTTGAAAGCTTATAGGATTTCATTTATGTGCGCTGACGCTTTAATAAGATAAAGTTTTGTAGCCATAGAAATCATTATTGTTCTAAATGAATTCCAAACACAAAAATTGTTATTAAAAGGGCATTTTTTTGTCTTCAAACAGAGCTAAAAATGAATTTCATAAATCTGCTCTTCATGACATTACACAGGCGAAATTTTTCCTGCTGTTTGTTCACTATATGTAAATTAAATACTTTTTCTTTCAGTTCAGAAACAAAACAATTCGACATATTTTTAGAAATCCATCAGATTTAAAATGAATCAAAAAGAAAATTCCTCAGGGTTTCGCTCAAATAAAACCATTCAGAAATTCAAAAGGAAATGCTTTCTATATCGTACTCTTTTTAAATCGATAGGTTTGTTTCTACGTCATTAAAATCAGCTTCAATATTTGCCGACCCTGTTTGAACTATGCTTTAAAATACGAAAAAAAAATTATAAAATCGATGGTTAATGTCAAATGCCCTTTCGAGAAAATTTTCGATTTTTCGAAACATCATTATCTATCAAAGACGCACAAAGAAACTGAAATTTTGAATTTTCACAAAAATGGCATACAGTCAGTAATCCGACATTCATCAGAGCAAAGGACTTCCGGATTAAAAGAAAGTAACGGATTAGTGGAAGTTCATTTAGAAAATCGCAATTTTTTAACAAAACATATATTGCGCAAAATATGTAAAATTAGACAGACAAATATACTGTATAGAAAAAATATTAAAAAGTTTGAGCAGATCTCTATTGTTTATGTTGCTCCAGGGTCACTGGCATTGTCATGAAGTGACATATTTTTCACGTACCTCCGCTCCCTTCTTGGAAAATGCTATGCTGTTGCAAAATCCGGGATGGCGAAATGCCGGATTATGGAGGTGCTATTGCGTTCATTGCTTTTGCTTGTTTGGAGAAATTGCGTCCTTTTTAGATATGTTCTTCAACATGCCTGAGTTTAGTCCAGTTTAGTAATGTTAACGTCCCGTTTTGAAGCAACACGAAGGCATTTTGAAGACGAAACTCGCAACTTTGAACCACAGTCAGATGACGAGGACGACACTCCAGGAAGAATCCCCTCTCCAAGCTTCCTCACCGCACTAACGGGAGGACGTTTGGCTACTTCGCCGTGAACGGTTGATACCCCCCTTACACGGCAAATCTGCAGTGGAATCGGGTTTCGAACCTGGAACCTTTCTTCCACAGGGTCAAGACCTTACCACTAAGCCACTGCGGCCTAAAACATGCTTGGGAAACTCTGAGCTGAATGAATAAATATTTCCTTTCGTGAAGTTTTTTTTCCAAAGAAGATTTGTAAAGTAAATAAATAAATACGTATCATATGTTCTTGCTTCTGCATATCTCTACAATTTTCATTTAACAGGCACTAATATTTCATGTATTTCTAAACTTCCATTACACTGAAAACAAATCAAAATGACTTAAGATTTTCATATATGGTTAAATTCATGTCCCTCGCGTCATGAAAATACCAAAAACCAGAAAACCAGATTTTCATCTTAGATACAAATATTTTCATCCGATCAAATTTTATACATTGAAATATCTAGGAAGGAAATATTTTTGACTTTCTAATCTTTAGGAATTGACATGTTTCTTGTTTATTCTTCCGATTTTAAAATCGGAATCAGAAATATCCGACTACAGATTATAAGATTGTAAGATTGTATGGTTAAATCTCTACCAATAAAAAAAAGAGAATGCGTGTGTGTCTGTCTGTGTGATTGTCTCTGCATGACAGGCCGTTAGTCTAGAGGGAGTACAGTTGTAGTTTGGAGAGTGGGAATGAACACATAGGAGCGATTTCATTGAAATTTTAATTAATCAAAAATTATGCAAAATTTTTGCATTTTTCCGATGTAACTTCCGAAATTATAATTACAGAAAAATTATTTTATACCATCTGAAAATTCAATCAATTTTGTTTTCAATCATACCAATTTATTTGCCGTACAATTTCTTCTGAAATTTTAATTAATCTTTGAAAAATATATTTTCGTATATTTTACAACAACACTTTTCATTGGTGTAAGGATATTCAAACCATTTTCATTGTTACTACACATTTTTTTTATCTTGGGTTTTCTTCCATTGTTTATAATCAAGATATGAATATTTGGCTGTTTAGCAGTAAGTTTCTTTTTTAACGCATGGTTTTAATAAAATATTCATTTGTTGGTAGATACGTGAACGAGATTATCAGCAAACACTACTGCTCCTCAAAGCAATTGCCTCTCTTTAAGCTTGAATTTTTGTTTTCTTACTGTGGTGCCCTAAATTTCCTTACGGAATCAGTGAACAAAATTCTCTAAGATATTACAAAACGAGGAACATAATTGGTATTACACAAGATATTCCAATACTGAACGATTTCAATTATTATATATTTACATTTTATGATAATTTTTCGATTCAGTAAGTCTTTCATTGGATTAGTTAAACTTTAATTAATTTTAATAAATTTCGCATTAAAGTTCAAAATTTAGGTGCGATGACAGTTAGAGAGAATTGGTAGCTGCGTAGCAAAATGGACAGAACAGATGTAAGGCTTCTAAAATAGTGCAAGTTGCATGTTTAGTAAAATTTGAAATTTAAAATATTATTTAGTGGGGGTGTTAAGACCAAGGAATGCATGAAATATTTTATTGAAACTTTTCGAAAGCATTAACCCCTTAGAACCAGCTGGTCGCCAAAAGTGGCTTAAGAATTAAAAGTTCTTTATAGGAAGCAGCACGATATGCACTTTCTGACAATTTCTTGCTTCTCGAAACAACATTGCATCGTAAAGAAACACAAGAAAAGAAAAAGCATCCCTGTGAATACGTAAACACTTCTGTGTGAACACGTAAACACTTCTGTGTGAACACGTAAACACTTCTGTGTGAACACGTAAACACTTCTGTGTGAACACGTAAACAATTCTGTGTGAACACGTAAACACCCCTGTGAACTACTGAATAGAATCCAAAACTCCAGAAAGGAAACATTTCTACCTTGTAATCTTTACGAAGTGACATCTATTTTTTATTTTGTTTATTTATTTATTTTTGCGATTTTAAAATGAATACCAACATTTTTCGGCAATATCGGTGGTATGTGTGAAAAAAGAAATAATAAACGGAAAGGATATTTATAGTATTAAATGCACTTTCTGACATATTTTTTATGTCTCGATTTGCACCTAAAAGTAACTTAAACAAAATAAAAATGACTTTCCACAGATACAACTAAACTGCTTCGTTGTATAAGCTGAACTATTATTTGAGGAAGTTGTAAATATCCCAGTAAAATACTGAATAGAATGCGAAAATATCTCCTTTCCGTACAAAGAAGACCTTTCCAAAAAATGGCACGTGTGGAATTCTGTTGTTTATACTCATGTATAAATCTGTAAATTTCTTATCGAGTCTTGTAAATATCAATCTTCAATTTTCCATGAATTTGTCTATCTTTATACGCCAACATGAAGATACTTCAGGTAGATGATCAGTGATATTTGAGGGTCCAGGGTTAAAGTGACGCAAGTCCGTGTTCTGCCCGTTCTGCGCAAACATTACCATGCATAACGATTCATACTCATAGTTCAATTTGTATTCACCGAGCAGCAAGAGCAATTAAAAGTTCACTGTTGTTTTAAAACCAGCTTATCGACATTGGAATCTATTTCCTTAGAAATGAATCTCGTGATAGCACGATCATTCAAGGATTTTAATGAACCTTAAATAACATTCCTACACATTTAATTGTTAATGAAAATCATTTGAAATGTAAATCGTCGTTTAACAAGCAACACCACCTATCTCCATTTTCTAAACTTCAAAGAGGAAAGAAAATACTCAATTTTTCGTAACGAATAACGGATATTATTGAACTTTTTTAACTTCTGATCTGAACATGAAACCGCATTATTAGATAGATGTGAAAAAAAATCGAAAATAATCGTTATTAGTTTCGAAATTTGAGTGTTTTCCTTCTCTAAGAAATTTTTTTAAAAATTGAGATAGGTGGTGTTGCTTGTTAAGCGACGAAATGTATTTATTTGCGGCTTAACGCCGTATCATGCGTCAATTGAATATCGTGTTCATACCAAGATACTGAAAAGTTTCTATCGATTCATTGGTCGTCCTACGCGATCATCATCAGCAATTACGACCACCTGACTGACTCATCCATTCACACTGCTTACTGCAGTCTTTTCATCAGATTCCAATCCTCTTTGTTGGATCTGAAAATCTGAGGGCGTAATTGCAGCTCTAGCGCGAATATCCTAGTATTCCGTCGAGAATCCCCGCGATCAGCGCCGAAATGCATGGCCCCAACACCACCGCAGGGCGCGATTACATCTACGGAACATGACAGGCATATTAATTATTTTACAACCCCTTTCTCGTTCCTCCTAACCCTTTGCATTCCTTAATTTTGAGGTGAGCATATTCAACCTTTTACGGCACCCGATACCCTGTTACGAGAGTGACGCTGTTGTGACGAGAGAGGTTCAGGTTGCGAGTGTTGTTGGATTTCACACACAGAAGTGAGGCTACCATAAGCGATGCCAACCGAATGGCTTGGTTAACTATTGTGTGACCGATTTTGTATTGTTATTGATCAACGGCCCTGACAATTACTAATTGGCGTATGGTTTCATTTGCAATATAATCAGCAGGGTAGATGGGTTTAGTAAGTTTCTTCTTTGTCATAGTTGGATAGTGCATACTGATATGCCATAATCTGTTACAAATAATGATAAGCGCAAACTATATGTACACAGTTTTCAGACACAGTATGGGCACATAGTTTATATTGCGATACAGTAACAACATAATTCAGAACAAGCCTGAAAGATCCATCATATAACAATGAATAAAAAAAACTTCAATGTTTCATCTCAAGTAAATTTTTCTCATATGATCAAAATTTAAACAGTCATAAATTCAAAAGTAAGAATTTTCTGGCTTCTGAACTTCATGCATTTATATGTTTTGTTTTTTACGATAGTAATTAATTTCATAAGGTTAAATTTTTAGGACAAATCAATTTCAGTATTTCCTTAACCTATTGGTGGTATTTGGTAAAATCCAAATTCATTATGTTCTGGAACAACATTGCTTCTGAAAGGACCACGAGTAAAGTGATAATGGGGAACTTCAGCATTTTTTAAAAACACGTGAAAGCCATCCGTATTTGTAGAAAAAATCATTCTAATTTCAAATATACAAGTGAAATTTTATATAAAAATTTATTTATTTAAATATTGAGAGCGAAAGATGCACTGAAATAGCAGGAATCATGATGCACTCCGAAACGCACTCTGATTGGCCGAGTAGATTTTGACGTCAAAGTTGACTTCCTTCGCATACTTCTCTTTCGCTACTTTTTTGCCCTTCTTTGAATCAAGGCGTTTGCACCAGCTAACATTTTAAAAGTGAAGTTTTTGGCTTTTGTACTATTCAACGTTCAATTTCACAATGGATATTGGTTTTGTACAAGTTAAATCGGATAATTTGCCAAGGATTGATTCTACAATGATGGCAATGTTTTTTAAGACAAATTCCGATTTTATGATGGTTGAGATACAAGGAATAAAAGCACAACGATAAAATTCTTCCTTTTTTGTCTTATAATCCTCCTCAATGAAACAACATAAAACAAAAAATTAAATAAAATGCTGAACTTAGCTAAAAAATCCCTGTCATAACTCAGAATCCAAACAGCATCCCATGGTGTGTATACTAATTTGTAGACAGGCAAAGTGCTTAAAAAATAAAAAAAGCATGAAAAACAGAACCGACGAAACAAAATTAATTCTAGCTTAACTTCTTTTTAATGTTAACCGAATTCGGCATTAAAAAAAAAGAAAGGAAATCTTTAAACTCCCATAAAAAAGATCCACTGAAAATGAAGAAATAAATTAATTCTGATAATGCTATTAAATTATCCCTATCCCCGTGTGGATGAATCAGCATAAATTTTAAAAAAGCAGGAAACCGCTGAAGGCCAGCCACGTTTTCATGTATGTGTCCGCGCTTAACTTTTCATGTGAAAAAATAAAAATAAACTTTTAAAAAATTAAGCAAAAGCGTGGTTTGGAAAGTATAAAATAATTTTCTTTTTAAAATCGGTGCCAAAATAGAAACAATATTAAATCTATTTATAAACTTTATTCAACAATAGAGCCTTAAAACTACACGTGGCTACCACGCAATCTTTCAATACGAGCTCATACAGTATTTCAACTAGGTTAGCATTATAAGACTCAGTTTTGAGTCCCAAATCACATCCAGAAAGAATTTTGAACATGTCTTTAAATTTCAATATTTGTGAATTTCGACCGGAATTGTAAATACTGTTATTTAGTTAAAAATTCATATCACTCTTTCTAATCATACGAATTCGACTAGGTTAGCTTTATATGAATCAGTTTTGAGCCCCCAATTATATTCCAAAAGAAATTTTAAAATATCTTTAAATTTAATTTTCCGTGAATTTCCCACGGAATTGTAAAAAAATTTGATTTATTTGAAAATTCATATCTCTCGTTCTAACAATACAAATTCGACCAGGTTAACTTTATCTGACTCAGTTTTGGGTTTCCACTCACATGGCGAAGGAATTTTGAATAGCTCTATAAATTTCATTTTTCGTGATTTTCCGCGGGAATTGGAAATAAATACAATTGAAATTAAAAATCATATCTATCCTTCTAATCGTCGTAATTAGAACACGTTAGCCTTATATGACTTAGTGTAGAGCCCCCAATCACCTCCAGAAAGAATTTTAAACTTATCTCTAAAGGGAAATGCAAATATATTTTATTGCAAAATACTGTTTTATTCTGGAACATCGACTTTCCTGCTATTTTCTGAAGGCTCAAACTTTCAAATGTAGAATATTTTAATAGTATTAAAAAAAGTGAAGATCCGCTTCAAGTCATAATTTAATCAAAGTGGTCAAAATTTCTCTGTTATTTATTTACGCAGTGTGTTATGAATGATTATGAAACGAAAGAATAAACACTTAAGAAAGAAAAGTAAACTAATAAAAAGTATTCACGTCTTACCTTAACAGTAAAATATAAAAAGGCATCTTAAAAATAAGAAGGAATTCATTTTTTACAGGTATAAACGAATTTTCAAAGGGAATGTTCTACTTAAAAATTGCGCTTATGCTCCGAAGAGTGTCGTGTGAAGGAAATTTGGAAGCAAGAAGCTTCCTTTGCGATTCTATGAGTGAAACAGAGAAATTAAAGCATAGGCAGACGTGACTTTGTATCAAAAACCTTCCAAACCGTGTTATAAGGACTCTTGCCACACAGTTAGGAAAAAAATGCCACGAAGCTTTGTTTGTTTCTATTATTATTATTTTTTTCTTTCAAATATTTGAGTGTACACTGATATTAAACAGTAGTTTCTAAAATTTTACTTTAAAGTAATTTAAAATAAACTTTTTATTTATAAAGCAAAGAAAGATTTATTTTACTGAACTGTTGATTTATAAAGAGGAAAAAAGATTTTAAGCTAAAATGCTGCAATTGTAATACATGGAACCATTGTTGCTTTACCTTCTTATAGTTAGGAGGAATCAATATTTCGGCAGAATTCGCAGACGTATATAATAGAAATTTCACTATTTTAAACCGCACCATTCAGAAAGAATCTTTTAAAATGATATCGACAAAAATAAGTTTCGCATTTACAAACCGTCTTAAATGTGTGTGAAAGAAAGTGTAATTGTTAACTGGGATCGAGAAATCAATTATTCTTATTTCTTATCAACGCATTTTGAATTATTGAACAGACATGACACAGGCTTGGAGCAAAAAAAAAGCTGAAATTCTTAAATAATGAATCGTGCCAAACATAAATATTGAGAAATAAAATAAGTATAATTAATCTAACAATAAAATAAATAAATTTATACAAAAAGTGCTTAAGATAATGTAGAATTATTATACGAGTAATAAAAATTTAAGGATGATAAAATCCGATGCCGAAAAAGCTGAATTCAGCGTTTCAGCGGAAATGTGTCATGTCTGATCGAAGAATCCTTTGAACGATCTTTTAGGTGTTGAAGATGCACATTTTAAGTCATATAATTTGGCATGCTTAGTTTCTCGAACTTGTACTCTTCTGTCTCCAGAAATGATGTCCACTAATGTCAATGAATTTATTATAGAATTTATGTGCGTGTCGTGAAATGCAACCAAAGTGAAATTTCATTGTAAATTTTTATGATTTAAGCAAATTTATGGTTTTGCTTCCTAGAACTAAAAGTCTAATCAAAATTAACTAATAAATCGAGTCCAGGTGCCATGAATAATTCCGAATCAAGTTGTCCTTTCAAAGAGTTTATTGATAACAAAAAACTTAACGATAAGGATTAAATTTCTACTTATCAATCAAAGTTATTCCAAGATAAACACTTCAGGATTAATAATTACAAGAAGAAACATTCCGTAATTAATGTATTACAAGAATTCGGGTAAATTTCGTGAATCCAGCTGCAGCCTGGAAGCAGCTAACTGATCAACACCAAGAATTAGACTGAAAAATTCCATGAATATGATGAATTCGGCAGTTAGACTGGAAGCAAACCGATCGAGAGTAACATCAAACTTCGACTGACTTGTAATCTGGAACAAATATAATTAATATCCTTTTACAGCACACCACGTGGTTCTGACATCTGAGCTCAGAGAACACGTGCGCAAACCACGTGACTACATCCATTTCCAACATTCATTACTCCTCATGTCAATAATCTTACTTATAATAATACTTTCGTCTATTGTATCATCTAAACGCATTTGTTTCGGAATTCAACTACACATTCTCATATGCTTCTTGAAAATCTTCCACGATAAAAATATTAATTTGTTTTTCAAATGCAATTCCATCGGTATCACTGTATAGGGGTGACAATGTGAGACTCCGGGGTCAGAGAATCTCAGGTTGGAGTCTGGATTGAACCAAAAGATCCGCTTTGTATTCTGATCTATTTCAGGTTAAATCTACAGAATCCAAGAAACTTTCCGCTTGGTGTGGTGTGTTAGTTCTGACATGGGATCGGTGTCTCCGTTTTTGTCATCCATGACTCAAAATTACAAGGTGTGTCTCTACAAAAAACCCATAAAGCTTCAGAAAAATTAATCGATTATTACTGTATAATTATTCCAGTGTCTGACCGCTAGTCTTTACAAAAAAATCCATTGATAATTATTGGTGAGATATTCAAATTAAGTCTAACTATTGAATGAAAATAACTTTCATTCGCATGATACACTTACTACAATGGGTTCAGGCAGAACCAAGTTTCCGAAAAAATTATCAATCCGATAATTAATATATTCATGCTTTTAAATGAGTTAAAATAAACTTCCATCAGTAACATTGATCCAATAAATTTTATGAATTTATGACGTACTTTTAAAACAAATCTCACACGAAGAAGCTGTCAAAGATAATAAATTTATAACTTTTAACGTATGTCAGAAGTCAACCATTCTTCTTTCTCACCAATATGTGTATGACTCACGACCGTTCGAACTGCAAATCTTCATTTTCGTGCGTTCTCCTGACCGAAAAGGCCTCTCCGCCAGGAATTATCATCCTAATGAATTGTTACATTTCTCACAAGCAATTAGTTCGAAGGAAACCGCAATTCCCAATCAACTGTTAAACTCTTTTCTCTCTAAATCGTCATGGGCAGCAAAATAAGCTTCTCTCTGAGTTACAGTAAATATTTCCAGTGGAAAAGCATTGCTATACATCAAAGTCTCGTTTAAATGTGCGATTCCAGAGAAAATCCTCTTTCCTTAACTTCCACGAATTCTCTTATAAGTATATTTTTTCGTTCTTATCCGTCCGTTTACTTTTAATTGATTCTATAACTATCGTGCGAAGAAGAGGAGAAAATTTTGCGGATTCTTCTTCTTTTGTTGGGGTCGTTTCGCCGTTGCTTCAGCCAGAAGACTGCTTTCTTTTTGCCTTCCTCTTTGTTTTCCTTTGCTGCTGCTGTCGTGATTTCGGTAGATTTGGAGAAAGAAAAACAGATAATGGACAGAAAGTCTGCTGTATCGATTGTAAAGGAAGCCGAGATTTCATCGTTATCGGATTTTGCCCCAGATAAAAGTAATTAGTTGACAGAAAATAAAAACAACTGTGTCATCTGGATTTAGGGCATGTCTGTAACAGTTAATTTAATAAAATGTGGCTTTCCGTGCGAACTGTCTATCTGGAAACACTGTTTTTAATGGAGAATTTCAACTTAATTTCTGAATTTAATTAAAGGGACTCTAGTTATAATTTCGTAATTTTTTGGACACACACTTCGCACGTTAATATCTACCAGGGAATTTTTATTTCTAGCAACCTTGCAATTCACCCTTCTAAAACAAATAGAATATAAACTATTTAATAATTTCCAAGAATATTTAACATCGATTCATGATAGTAAACAGCAACAAATAGAATTTATTCAAAATGTCAAGTTTTCGAAGAACTTCAGTGTATCAAAGAAATAGTCAAGGGACTGTAAAACTGAAAGTTCCGTGGAAAACTTTTATTTCGTGTTCCTGCATAACAATAAGCCATTTTAAGGGCACATATACTTTTATTCAGTGCGTATGATTCCTCACAACAAGACCTAATGATAAATAATGCAGCCTTTTTTAAAATATATAATGAAAAGTAAACAGATTCTCCAATGATTACACTTTAGGTAAATACGTATTTACGACATATCTGGAGAAAAAGGAAAAATTGAAAAGCAACAGCAATTTACTATTCGTAACTCGACATCAGTATAGGAATAGATTCTTTAGAAACTTAGTTTAAATAACCAAATCGAATTCACATTTCTATGAAAAAAATGTTGAAAAAAAGAGGATAGTGTATGCTTTTCAAATACAAATAATTCTATTCGAATGCAAAGTCTATTTGCAATTCAGATACATGCAGAAAATCAAGAACTCTCTTTGGAATAATGTTTTTACTATTAAGAAGACACTCTGATATCCCGTGAGATACTTCACACCATATAATCAGAACGTAATTTTTACTAAAAATTACAATGAATTTTCTTCTGTGATGTTATTAGATTATTTATGCACCGTAATTCATTTGCAACTTCCTTATTTTGTGAAAAAAAGTTGAATAAGTCTGAGAAAAAGAGTGTTTGATTTTTTGTAAAATTTTTATTTGATAGAGAGAAAAGTATAATTAAATTTTGATATTTGTCTTGACTCAGGAATTATATAGATTTCTACTTTTTGTGTATTTGTCTGAAATAGAGAAATTTAATCAGAAGCTTCTGTCAAGATTTGAGATAAAAAAATACAAAATGTGATCTGAAAGTACTCACAAGTATCATTTTTCGATTTATTGGTTTCCTTTGAGAACCTTTTAATTTTTCGCAAAAAAAGTTGTAAGTTTATGTAAATAACTGAGCATATTTCTTTCGAAAGTAATATCTTTCACAGAAAAATATTTTAGTAAAAGAAATGAAGGAAAACTAAATGAGACTGCTAAAAATAGATAATTAATAGATAATAATAAATACATAAAGGACTGTTCATAAATTGCAAGAAATATATGCAGAAAGGATGGTTTTCCTAAAAAATATTATTTGTGAAATTGATTATTCTGAAATATATATTTCAGGTATTCTATCCTTTAGAAAGTTGTATTATCCTGGAAATAGTACAAATATTTCATTTTTGGAATAAAGGTTTGCTTAAAAAAACATAATTTAATGACATTTGATTCGATTATCAATATAAAACTTTAGAGGGAATTATGCCTCTAAATGCTTTAGTTTTGGCATTATATTGCTGATAATTTGTTTGCCATTGTCTAAGAAAATGACATTAGATGGGAATGGCATTAGACTGTGAGTTGATAGCACGGCCTGAGTGTGTGCTTGCGCCAATTAGGTGGTAGAAAGCATGATCCTTTTTTCTTTTAAAGTCTCACTATATATTCCTAATTATTCAAATTGAGACAACTTTCTCGTTTTTTACCTGAATAGATTTACAACAATTTCGCATGCTGGTCCATCTGATTCAACCGTCTGATTTGGTATTGCTTTCACTTTTATTGGAGTGTAGAGCCCTCCAAAATTCCTTGCATTAGGACCGACGTAGACATAAGAATCATACACACTCTGGACGCATTCCAAGACAATAAAAGAATATATGTAATAAGTAGTAAAGAAGAAAAGAAACTATTAATCATGAATACTAACATTTCAGAACGTTAGTTAGAACAAATAAAAAATAATATAAACTCGGGTACAAACAGAAATTAGGCACAATGAAGACAATAAATGAATATTATACAGGGTGCATCCTTTCAACTACCGAATGGATGCAGCGATCTTCTTAAGAGTGGTGTCTAGGCATGGTAAAGTGACTATGCGCTACTGGATGAAACCACTTACAGCGCCACCTGGTGGAAAACGGTGGAGTTATTATCTCTAAAACGGTACGAGATAGAGGCGAAAAAGTGAATTACGATGTCATAGAATATCATCGATTTAGTACAAAAAGACACCTTATGGTCATGAATGCTAAAAACAGAACGTTTAAAATGCACATTTGTTTGTTTTCAGCTCCGGAACGTTTGGTCCCAACATGACGGTGTGCCTGCGCACAAAACATCATCAGTGAAGCAGTACCTGGTGGAGGAATTCGGGGAACAAATAATGGGTATGGTGGTTTCCAAGAGTGGCCTCCACGTTCACCTGATCTGACTACAATGGACTTTTTCCGGTGGCGATACCTCAAACAGCAGGTGTATGCGACCCATCCGCCAACATTGCAGGGCCTTCAAAGACGCATTACGGATGCTTGTGCTATCGTGACACCCGCTATGCTACACCGTGCTCAACGTGAAGTTCAAGCAAGTGTCCAAACGTGCATTGTAGCTGACGGAGAGCAGTTTGAACATCGAAAATAAAGGTATCTTGTGATAACTAGTTGTTTTCCCCCCTTTCTAAGAATGTTTTGTCACGTGTCAGTGTAGGAAATCCCGAACAAACAAATACGTTTTTTAAGCGTTCTGTTCTAAGTATTTACGTCCACAATGTGCCTTTTTGTACTAAATCGATGATCTCGTACCGTTTTAGAGATAATAACGCTAACTCCACCGTTTTCCAACAGGTGGTGCTGTAAGTGGTTTCATCCAATAGCGCATAGTCACTTTAACATGACTATACACCACTCTTATGACGATAGCTGCAGCCATTCGGTATTTAAAATGGTCGTGAGGGACTTTAGTGGGCGCCCTGTATATGTAATAATAAAATATAAATTATAAATAACAACAGATGAAATGAAATAATAAATCACTAAAAGAAAGTGATAATATTCCGGACCAGCAGTTAAAAAACAAATGAAAAAATAATAACAACCCTACCACAAACAACTGAGATTCAATAACAAAAATCCCCGGTGGTGCCTTCCCCTACCCTTTGCGTTACCCGCCCCATGTTCTAATGGAAAAATGACTTGTTTCTGTATACCTGATCCCTTAAAATTTTTAAATGAACCTTCTTGGCGTCCTGTATACATAAAATTTCTCCTCATTCAATTCAAGAATCCTAAACGTTAAGCAAACATTTAGATGTTGTTAGATGAAAGGCAAATTCATGGGAACAAGTTTTACTTCGTACATTTTACTAAATTCCCTTAAATAATATGTAATCGTTAACAAAGAAAATACCACATAAATATCTAAAATTAGATGCAGTAGTTTTCAGGTTTCAAAATCCTATTAAAATATGTTCGATGGAATGCCTGTAGTTTCAATTCTGATTCGCTCCGGAGCAAAAATGTTGGGGAAGATATTTGTAATATATGCCGAACGGAAATACCATTCTGCTCTAGATATATCCTCATGGGAAAATATGTCACAAAATAAAAAATAGGACTGTGCATACATCCCTCTGTCTGAGAGACTAAAAAAAGCATAACAGGAAGATTAAATAGAATTTCTCCGCAATCTATCAATGCCAACTCGGAGAACGGGAAGACCCACAGAATGAATTAAAAGTAACGCCGGGAAGTATTAGAAACGGAGCGGAAGAACAACAGTGAGTTATTTCAGTAAAAACTCTTTGCCTCGTTAGGAAAGGCAGAAAGTAAAAAAATGTTAAAAATGCGACATTAAATGAAGAGATTAGCTGAAGGAAAAACGTACCTTAAATGACGGCACAATTTCGATGCTGGCACTAATGAATAATTTACGGTGAGATAATATGTCTGATGAGTTTCAAGACATTAACTTGGCGTAGTTAAATGTAAATTCATTGTGTATAGAATATGTTTCAAATTTACTTTAACCCTTTATCTACTGACGGTACTTTAAAGTACTGCTTTAATCACGTTCATACCTTCGCAATATGGCCGTTTTTCCTGACAGTATTCACAAGAACACGGAGAATGGAGTTTCAATAACAAGCAGTAAATGGCAGCTGAAGGCAGAAAGTAAAATTTTTCAATTATTAATTAAATTAATTACGTAATTTTAATTAATTAAAAAAGTGTTTTCCTCATTCCCAGGGTTATTCTACATACAAAAGTTAGCTAATGATTAAAAAACAAAATTAAAAAGTTGCTAGTAGGTTAATTCAGTAAATAAAGGGTTAAACGGTTTACCCGTTATTGACCATTGCTCCTTTTTTGGGTTTTTTTTTAATTTATTTCTACCTAAGCATTGAAACCTTTAGATTTGACTAGTTGATGCCTGTGATACCGTCCGCATATTATTGGTACCTTGTTGCTCTGTATAAAAGAACTTTCACGTCTTTTCATATATTTTCTTGATAATACAGATATAAACAAAGAGAAAACTGTTATTTAAAAATAATTTACAAAAGATTTATCAAATTACGTCTCAAAGTATCGACAAGAATTACTTTCAAAATGCAACTCGCCATCATCAGTTTTAAGTCAATAAGGTTGTCTTTCTTTTTTTGTAATCGCTGAAGGAGCTCTTCCGTGCATGCTCCAAAATAGCTGCAAAAAAGTTTCGGCCTTAAAAATTACTTAAAATTAAACAAAATGTCTTATGGAAAAGAAATTTGTATCATTAAAAAGCTAATTTTTAATTTTAAAATGTTGTAAAAATGGTTTTGGTGCGATAATATGCACCGAAGGTTTTGCGGATAAACGTTAAATTTTAAGGTAATTTTTAATTAATTAAAATTCTAATTAAAATTTCGAAAAATCCTGTCTTAGTGAGCATCTACTACGCAAGAAACAACAATCTGCCAAATTTCTTGTTTCTAGTCACAGTGGTTTGGGATATTCGGTTATGTGTCTGTGAATGACTTTCTCTTATATATGTATATAGTTTGATGAACCTGAATATTGAACTGACTACTATAAATGTTAAAAGTTAATAAAAAAATTTCTAAAAATAAATTCATTCTAAATAAAAAAAATTCAAAACAATGTTTTCCTTCATAATTCATTTATATTATCATATAAATATTTTTTTGAAGAAATGAATTAATAAAGTTTTGGAATGTAATGGGTTTAAAACTTTATGTAAAAAGTTGAACAGGTGTTGTCATCATTTTAGTCATATGAGTTAAGTCATCATATACGTTAGTTCTAAGTATTAAATAGATAAATTGTTATTTTTTCTTAAATATTTTAATATTAAGCCAAATTTTCAACAGTAATTTAAGTAATACAACTGAAACGATATGCATTGCTTGATTATTGTTTAATTGTATAATATTTTCCTGTATATTATGTAAACGAAGTTTCGTTATACAATTGTCGAAAGTTTGCTTATCCAATTAACACACACACATGTGAATAATAAGTTAACGTAATTTCTAGATGCATGATTCTATTTTTAAGTATCTTCTTAGGCCCTTAATATGCGGGTGTAGCTCTAAAAGTTGCTGGAAAACTGTTAATTAGTTTGAAGAGGAATTTTTTATTCAATTCTCTAACATTTTTTTTACCCCGTTTATGATTTTAGTTGATTTCTTTCATATTTATGTAACTTGTTTTAAGTTTCTGTAAATGGGATGTTGTAATTAATTTTCCACTCATTTCCTAAGAGGGTAGAATTCTAAAATTTTGTACAGTTGGTGTTCCCAACGGAGATACAATATTCTAAACATTTCAGAACTCTATTATCAATTATTTAATTAATTTTAAAAGCCAAATTGCAGCGATTGTGACTTAAAAGTGATCATAAGATTTCATTATAAAACCTCTAATTAGCGTCCTAAAATATGGGAAACATTTTTTAAATCAAAAATCAGCTGATAAAAAAATCGCAAACTCATGAGGCGTTGAAAAATACGATAAGGAAATTAAGAAGAAATGAACATCATATCTAATATCAGTTTCTTAGGAAGTTATCTGCGTTCTACGAATTACGATGCCGTGTAAGGTAGAAGCGGAAATGGATAAAAATAAAATCATAAACACATGAGGTGTTAAAAAATACGATAAGGAAATTAAGAATCAATGAATATCATATCTAATATCAGTTTCTTAGGAAGTTATCTGCGTTCTACGAATTAGGATGCTGTGTAAGGTAGTAGCGGAAATGGAAAAAATATTTTTTATTTTTCTCATGATTTTGCTGCCAAAACATAATTCTTAGCAAAGTCTTTCATAGCTGAGACCTATTTCTAGGACTTACTATAACTGCTATTCCAATCGATACAAGGGAGTCCATTCATTGCGCCTCCGAGTATTACGAAGGCTTTTGGAGCCGGGGTTTAACTCTGATCCGCGATCTTTTCTTCAAGTGTCCGTCATGAACTGTCACCGGAATGAAGAAGGGCAATCAACTAGCATTAAGAACGACAAGAGAGTTGATGAACTTGATGAATTATCGACTGCCGCGAAGAGCAAGTGCGAGGACAGGATTTTTTCTGAGACTACGTCTGTGTCGATTTGTTGGAAAGGTATCATGAACTGCGATAAGGAAATGTTACAAGCAGTAAGGTTCACTAATATTGGAGAAGAAAAAGATTTATTAATAACTAGCTGTTACCCGCGACTTCGTGCGCGAAGAATTCGAATTATTCTTTTTTTAAATTCACGAATGTAAATGTTTTGTTGCATTTTGAAAGGGGAAAGTAAAAGTTCGGACGGTTGATAATACTTCATTGGACGGCTGACAGGAGTGTACTATACATGTATGCTGATATAGTTATGTAAATAGTTTATTTATGCTAATAAACTTTTGTATACCACGTTATTTGCACGGATGTAGAGTTTGTATGGGCTCGACACACGTGAACACGCCACATATAGTTGCCCATGCGAAAAATATGGTTTTTCCAAATGTACGCCTGCCACTTGCAGCGTCTGGCCCTGAGCCTGGCAAATGATATTTTTTATGAATTTTTAAAGGGATTTGTTACCCTTTGAACTGAGATGATAAATCCTTCGGTATTATCGGAAGGCGTGGAATTAAAACACTCTCTCTTCTCCATATATCAGTCATAACAGTAGCTTTCATGACGTTTGGACCTAGGTGTGTAATTTGTAACCGTGTGCTATTGCGCACTCTCGGTATATCGAGGTTACATATTAGTAGTACTGGCACACCGACATTCAATCTCGACTTGTCGGAAGGTGCCCCTGACAATTTTAAGATGTTGAAGAGCTCTACAGAATATGATGTTCCTTGTTAATACCCATTACCGTATCTAAACATGGATATTCTGTAATATCTCACTGTGAAAATTAAAAACATCGAGAGAATAATTCACTAACGTCATTGGATCACTGTGTAACCGCAATAAAAGCTGTAAATGCTACGACAACAGGAAACCGGAAGTGTAAAGTCTCCTTTGTTGTTTATGGTCAAAGAAAGCAATATTTTCTTATATTAACTTTAACACTGGCAAAAGCCCGCGCGCGAAACAGTAATTTGGCTCGAATTTATTTCTATAAGAACAAAAAGCTTTGTTAGAAATTACGTTACAAAAATATTCTTAAACCTTAATAACAATCAGAGAAAACATTTCATCGCAATGGAATTAATAGCATTAAAAAGATCATTTTCTGGTCTTTAAAATGACATAAAAATAATTGTTGTCTAATAAATATTTCAGAAGTTATTGGCAAAAAACGTCTAAGCATTAGGCTTAAATGCGGCTAATTTTCGTTATTTAATGAAATATCCTAAGAACTAATTAACTCTGAAAGTTAAAAATAGCACCTTTGACCACCTAGAAATATGCTCTAGAATGTTCTGTGCAAATTTCATGTCGCTACCGTTCACCGTTTAGGGGGAGTTCTTGTAACCGACCGACAGACAGACAGATACATGCAATTTTCGCCTTATTTTATAGATATTTATAAACATAAGCAAAATTTTCAGAAATAAAAGTAAATTAGTTAAAAGTCTAATCGTTGTCTAGCAACGGAGTAGCTATAAATTTGTGTTATTTTAAAATCGTCAGCACGTTTTTAAAAATTATTAAACTTTAAAAATTAATAAGAATTGAAGTAAAAATGTCACAGAAATAAAATTGATATTATTGAGAAGGTAAAATTTTGAACTTTAAGCTGGTATAAAAATGATTTTTATCGGAAAATTTGTTCCGAAGTTACAGCGGAGAAAAGGATCACGTGATAGGTGATTTTAAAAATAATTTATTCCACATGTTTTCGCATTCCTGAAGGATCACGTGACAGTTGATTGAAAAATAAAATAATCTTCATCGCGAATCGCGGAGTCAATGGGATTTCTTTGTTAATTATTTAATTGTTATCTGTAGTCAAAAATAATTAATTTAACGTGATTTCACCTACCCTATGTCCGTTCTTGGGTTTCAAGCTACAACTCTGCCAATTTTCATCCAAATCGGTTTTGTAGTTTGGTCGTAAAAGCGTAGCAAACAGACAGACAGACACACTTTCACATTTATTATATTGTTAAGGATTAACGATTAAGGACTGTTTAAGACAAAACAATGCCAATTTAATTATTGCTTACAATATAAAAGTTTTATGGTATTGATTTGTCCTCTTCAAAAGATACTTCTTTTCTGTTTTTTATCATCATCCGTTTCATTGTGTTTTGAAATGCATACCACCGAGAATTAGTGTTTATATGATCAGTTCCGATTTCTTCAAAGTGCTCGTAATGGAAAAGATGGATGAATCTGATGAATTATCGACTTTCCCGAAGAGCAAGTGCAGGGACATGATTTTATTCTGAGGCTACATCTGTATCCATTTGTTGGCAGAGTGTCATGAACTACCATGAGAAAATGTTGTAAGAATTGAGGTTCCTTGATTGTCGAGAAAGAAAAATGTCAGTAATAATTGTTTAAAAAACAATGCCAATTTAATTATTATTTACAATATAACAAGCTCTTTAAGGCATGAAGTTTTCATTTTCGCAAGATACTTCTTTTCTGCTTTTTATTTCATTATCCATATAATATTGTTCTGAAATACATACCACCCAGATTTAGTTTTTTCTTTAAAATGCTTTTAATAGAAAAATTTAAAAAGTTGATAGGCGTGATGAATTATTGACTATCCTGAAGACAAAATGTAAGGAAATGATTTTTTCTGATACTCAATCTGTGTTGATTTGCGGGAAGAGCATCATCAACTGCGAGGAGGCAAAGAAACGCGGATGGAAAAAGTGTGGTTTATGAAATATTGCAAGCATTACTGTTCTATAATAATCAGAAAAATAAGCGGTTGAAAATAATCATATAAGAGAAATATTTTCAGATGTAGTAAATATTCAAAAGGGCAGAAAAAAAATGATAATTTAACCTTTGATCATCAAAATATTCTTTTAACATTCAACAACGTCTCACCAGTCTTTCCAGAACAATGATATGTGAAATACATGGCGAACAGGATTAAAGTATCCCTATTAGCAGCATTGTTGAAAAATAAAATATTTGTCATAAAAAAATTCCTTTGGTATGCAATCAGAAACATCGGGAAACTAATCAAGTAATATATTAACAAAAATTTAAAAAAAAGAAAGCAAGACGCCAACACAAAAAAGCCCAATTCAAAATAAAATTCAATTGTCTTTGCAAAATACAACAATTATTATTTTTTTATGAAGACGGCATTATAAATATAAAGTGGGCGAATAATAATGTTAAGAAAATTGGTGATTTTGAATGATTTGCAATTGGAATGCATGATTACATCAGCATTTTTGCTACATCGGCATTCTTTAATCCTTTCGACCCGATTGTTTCAGGATTAAAATTTAACTACGGAAAGTAGTTTTAAAGTAATTTTAGACGGAAAATGTAAAAGTGGGATTTATTTCCCATACAGGGAATGCAGTGTAATCGCTGGAACGTATATACGCAATAGGGCTGAAAGGGTCAACGGACTGCGAAAGCCTCGTGTATAAAATATGTCAAAACCTGCAGTGTTACATTTGCATTGAACGCAATTATTATTAAAACACAATCCTGATGCATATCAAGTATGAATTAACGGTGAAGGAGTGCGCTACCTATTATACACAACAACTTACATGATCCCGCAAATGCTCATTAAATAATGCTTATAATGTAAAAAGTGCTAACGTAAAAAGAATGATCATTTTATCAAATGTTTTTTCTGATATCTTTATTCTTTATTTGCGTCCTGACATGATCACCACTACAATTAACTGTTTTCATGATCTTCGGTATTTTCCTTCCCTATCAGCGCATGATATTTCACTATATCTCCACGATGTTCCTATAATGTTCTGCCACGACGTCGTTGTCACGAAAAGCACTTCTACCAAAACAACTCAACCCTACAGGAACTCTAGTGAAATCAGAACTTTTTTGTGAGCTGAAATGCTGGAGCGTTGCACGTAATGTGCTATCGTTAAACCTATTCTCAAAAATTCCTATGTCTAACAATGTAAATATTTTATCTAATTAAATTCTTTAGTATTCATTACAGAGAAGCTCTCTTCATTGAATTCATGATTGGTTTACGACATTGCGAGTTTACTCCTTTTTAGAATGATTTTTCTTCAGCGTCGAACAAACGACTCGGCAACTGTGAGTACATTATTAATTAAATATCTTGTTTTTATATTTCTGATGACGCAGACTGTCGAGACAGTCGTAAAGATATTATAAAAATATTTTAGAGCATCTTTTGCTAATTGGAATATAAAGTTTTCAACAGGAAGAGAAATTCTTTCTACTCCGTATTATAAGAATTGTTGTTTATTAGTAGTAGCTCAGAATGATCATTAATGTTTTAAAATAACTGCATATTAGAAAAGAACAAAAGGCATCATGTGAATAATCTTGAAAGATATCAAGTAAAATTTTATTTTCAGATCAAAAACTTTCAAGATTTATCAAGGGATAGATTACTTTTCTAGCTGTTCTTCTCGTTATTACTGAATTTCCCATAAATTTAACAATTTGTTACATTTCTGCTTTTTTTTAATCCTCCTTCGACACAAAACACTAAGTAATATCATGGCGATTTTTATCTAATAAAAATACATAAAATGGTGCACTTTCTGTGCAGAGATTGCGTGACAGTTTTCCACTCATGTTTCAAACATTTATGAGATTGTTCGCATTTCTTTTAGTTAAAATGAAATGATGGCGAAACATTTCACAGTTTTCAAGAAATAAAAATTTTATAAGTGTTCAATTACAGATACTATGAGATACATTTGAAATTTTCTGATAACGAATTGAAAAAGAAAGATTTGTATAATTTCAAAAGGAGAAAAAGAGCAATACCAGATTTTGTGGGGTTGTTGTTTTAGTTGCAGAGGAGTAGAACTTTTTTTGTTTAAAATGTTATGTGTTAAGAATATTTTATTAAATATGACTAATAGGACAGGGCCGGTAGAGAAATTAGACTAATATGAAAAGGGGCCACATAAATTCACTAAACAACATAAAATATATTTCTTTACTACGTTTAGAGCATTTTTCCAACAGGAAATATATGCCTATCTTTAAGGATTTACAAATCAACTATCGGGATAGAAACTCTGCGCATTTAATGAATCAAATCATAAGTGTATATCTTCGTTATTTTTTTAAATAATTTTTTAAAACCCTCTAAGCGGTTAGCTATTTTGATGTACTAGCTTTAAAGTCTTAAAAATTTACTTTTAAATTGAGTAATTGGCTCTTTATTTCATTTAATCAAATCTCTGGAATCTGGAGAATATTTTATCCATGGTCGTTTTAGAAATTATACGCACGAACATGAACGGCCTGCTTTTAAACTCAATACAAGAAACGGAAAAATACGTGTGAAACGCTCAGAGGGTTAAAAGAGTGAAAATACTTTTCGGACACTCTATACTTTTCCGATGCCGTCTTTCTTATTTTCTACTTTAGAGGAATAAGAGCATAGATCAAAGCAAAATATTTAAGGGGACATACGCCCTTTAAACCTGCGAAGAATGGGGGAAAACTGTCAAATTAGATACATTATATTTCTAAAATAAAACATTTCAAAAACTTACTTTTTTTCCCTAGAAAAAATATCTGTTCTTTCTGTTATTGTATACACGTATTCAAATCTTAATATTGATATGTATTTATTTCAGAGTAATAAATATGGGTATAATTATTGAAGATAGATTGAGATAGTCACCTTGCGCGCATGATTACGGATAAAATATGGGTCTAAACACAATATTTTGGGTATCTAAGTAATCCAAAAAGTCTTTTTAAGAAACTGAACCTCAATTTATTAACATTTAAATTTAATTTCTAATTTATATACCAATTCAAAATAGAAATGTTAAAAATTGTTAACATTTCAACATTTCTAACCCCAAAAAACACTTTTTTGAGAATATGTACAAAACTGTGTTTCAATTTGTAGAACATAGCACAATACATATTCGGTAAAAATGTTATGTAAAAATATTCAATAGTTCTTGAGATATTGTGCGCGCAATACATAAAAAAAACACATTTTGAGATATAGCGCTTTAAAAATATGGCCGTATTCAATGTTTACGTTGAATAGCTGATACATTTTCCTTCATAAGTTTCATAATTATGTGAATTTTTTAACGCGGGTTGTTTTAAATTGTTCAGAAAAGACAGAGGAATAATATATATTTTTTTCATAAAATCGAAAATTTTCGCGATTTAACAGTCGTATGTCCCCTTAATCAAGGATATTTAAAATTTTCTTTCCTACTTAAACATAAAACTTAATCACTTCTGCACAAGAAAGATGGCCAATCCTTCCTCCATATTGCAGCTACACTCTAAATTATAAGCGAGAATGAAGAAATCAGTTTTTACGATAAGTACAACCTGTGCTATCGGAGTCCCTAGGCTGCTGTTTACCTCCGAAATAAAATCTTCAGTGCATCCCTATCTGCCTCTGGAGAGCGCGGGCGATACTTTAGAGGAAATATCTGCTTCCTGTTTCATACTTTGTAGCCTCACACTATCGTAACTTTGGCTACAAATTAGATAACAGAGTCATTTCATCGTGAAAGTTTTTGAAGATGGTCAGAAAAATTCGAATCTCTTGCGGATATACAAGGAAATTTTCAGCGTGCCTGGTTTAAGCATGATCAATGAAAATAAGAAGTAGAAATAACCGCTGTACGTCTTGCTAGAATATGACACAGTTATAAAATAAAGAAAAAGGATATTTGATAACTTTGGAAAAAACTGTTCCAAGTGTCCTTTTATCTGAGTGAATTATACTTTAAATCCGATGGAATTTTTTAATAAATTTTGGGTGAATTTAATTTGCTTTCATATACCATTTTATTGCAATATGAAGCTTATGAAATTATTAATTTAAAATGAACTCGTGTTTCCCGAATGCTTTCGATTCTACAGTTAATGACACCTGAAATTATTTCCAAAAGCATAAGTATAGTAATGACATTAAAGGAAAGGGAGCATTTAGACGGATATTATGCTGCACTTGTCAGTGGAAAATTCAAGTCGTTACATTTTAGCAAGTTATTGTGTCAGGGAGAATTAAATACATAAAATATAAAGCTATATTTCAGTTATTATTTCTATAAATATTGAATCAGTAAAAATATTCGGTGTATATCTACATAAAAATGTTAAATTTTTGTTATATTATGTTCATTATGTGATTTAATACATTATAGAAACGAGAAAAAACTAATTTTTTAAGTCAATGAAAACTCTCATTGACACAGCGTTGGAAACTATGAGAAGCTGTATCACTGATGAGTGTTATAATGCGCATATGTATCGGCTTCAAGGCTACAGAAATAGCTCTATGAAATTTAAAAGCTTTCAATTAAATCACAGTTTTCAGAAAGAATAAAGATTAAAACTACATGTATTAAAACACATTGATTACAACACTTTCAGTTACACTGAGATCATATCCATATCTATTTATCTATGTTTAAAGATGTGAAATATTTTTTTATCCATTCCATCAAGTCGATTTGTCGCGGACTAAAATCTGAAATATGTAAGTAACGACAGTCTGGAGCACACCAGAAGAAAATCAGTAGTAAAATGTAAGGGAAGCAACAGAAATCAGGATACATCCGCGAATCCTCTTATTAAATTCCTTCAAAAACTGCATGTGAGAAGTTTGATAACTAATGAAAAAGTTTATTAAAATGTTGATACGTAGTAATCCTTAGGGACTAATTTTTTTAATTTCATTAAAAAATATGAAAGAATTGTTGAAAGAAACAGAAGCCATGATATAAAATTTAGTCTCTATTAATCGAGTTTGCGATTGTCCGATTTCATGCTTGTATTATCAAGGTTCTGCTGTTCTCAGGAAAATATTTTCTGATTATATATTACAATAATTTTGTTTGAACGATAACATGTTTATTGTGATTTAGATATTTGAAAAAAGCAACTGCAATTAATTAAATTCAGCATGTAACAACAGTCAACTTCAGATATAACTACAACGCAAATAACTTAATATGATATATTTCTGAGGCATCCTGAGCTATTCGAAAGGACCAACTTAAAAGCAATCAAAAATACAGTTTTACATTTTTTTGGCAATAGCGATGCCCATTTATGTTTTTTAAGCAGAAAGGGAACATGATTTGAAAGGAATATCTGAAAAACATCCCTTTCTCATTGGAGATCTAAATAAAAAATGTTCCTCATTCTTTAGATAAAATATCGATAACATTCCAAAATTTCTTTTGAAAACATGGGGCCTGATGAAAAAATGAAATACTTTCATCCCTTTTCAATTAAATTAAAGATATGACCCCATTTGGCCACGAATTGTGCGCATATTATTGTCTTCTCTCATTAGCAATAAATTTCCCCTTCAAACTTGGAGATAAAAATTTAGGAGTTGAAAACTATTGGCAGGATGATTGCAAAATTTCCAAATCATTTCAATACGACAGTTTAATTATACTTCAGTTCCATCAAAATGTTCCAATAGCAATCCAAATCCAACACAAGCCACAATTTAAATTCATTTTGTGACAGCAATTTGAACAAATAAATGAAATAATTTTCTTTAACGTGCCGAACTTCCCTAAAGTACCAAAATAAAAACAGACCAAAAATAGCAGCAGACATTCCATCCAGGCAATAACCATTAATCAATTCCATATCTCCTAAAAGAAGAAAGAAAAGAAAAAGCCTCTCGAGTTGAAACAAATATCCGAAAAAAATGGCTGAATTTTCGTCTGCAGAAGAGATCTAAATCCAAAAATCATGCCCCTTAAATTTCGATGTAGTCAAGTCCTTAAACCCTTAAAATCAGTACCGGTGATCTCTGCAAAAAAGCGGCAGAAAGCTTCCTCAAAAGTACCTGCTCCAGGAAACGAGTCAACAAAATAGACTCCAAGGATGGCTGTAAACTCCAAATACACTCTTCACGATATCGCTTAATATTGTATGACTACGAGTGCTCTTGGCATTTATCGGAGGACTAATGTACTTATCTTTTGTCGCTCCCCCTGAGAATTTCCAACGCCCCACGGTGCTGTAAAATTTATCTTCATCTGAGAAATAATCCTCTGGTTTTCTTTTCCGTATCCTGACCTTCTCCCACTTGCATTTGGTTTATTTACAGGCCAGATGGACTGCAGAGCGAGATGATTTTTTTTATTTCAAAATGGTGAAAGTAAGTTGCTTTTCAGAAGGAGAGGGAATTATTACTTTGATGGGTGCGCAGCCTTGCTTGTGATAATGCGATGCTTTGTAGGAGTCAGGATGTTGTAGATAGGGGTCTTAAAAATCTGATAATATTTCTTTTTTCATCTAGTAACTAATTGTCGTAGAGAAATAATATTACATATGGCACTTGGTAAAACAATTTTTTGATTGAATTTATCTATTATTTTAAGGCTCCGTTTCGTAGATACTAGCCTTCGTTGGTGACCAGCTTGTTCATCGGGAATACTGGTTTTATTTAATTTCGATTGAATTTTGTTTAATTTAAATCACACGGCACCTTTTACGTCCAACAACATATTAGCTGAGTCAAAACATGCCGATAATGATAATTCCAGGTGTGCAAAAATAAACTTTGAACATACTGGATATATTTCTTAACATATTTACTGTCATAGTAGGATTTGTTAACATATTTCACAGAAAAATTGATAAAATGAAGAAAGAAAGTAAAATACGTTACGATATTACCTTAGCTTTCTTTCAACAATAGAAGAAGAACGCGCAATTAAATATCTGTATAAATAATGAAAACGGATTGAATTTCCTTGCGACATTGAAAAGTATTGATGTAAATTATGCGTAAAAATATTCTCGAAAATTTATTAAAATCAGAAAATAAACATTGTATAACATTTAAATTTGTTATAACAAAACAAATAAAACATTAAAAAGACATTTTTTTAAAATTTGAAATGATGTAAAAATCAATTTTGTGTGATAATATTTCCGGAAGTTATCGGAGAAAAACGCCAAAATTTTATTTAATTTTTAATTTAATAAAATTCTAATTAAAATTACGACAAATGACTCCTAGATTCACATTTTTGACCTTACAAGTATAACTGTGTCAAATTTGGTGCTTCTGTGTCTAATGGTGTGTCCTGTAGAATGCCAAAAGGCACACATTCGTTTTTAAAATTAGTATAGACATGAAACTTTAATTTAGATAAACGATCGCTTTTATAATTACTTAAAGGATATTATTAATGATGTATGATGATCTGTCAAATGTAAGATTTCTTAAAACATTTCTTTAATTTATAAGTCGAAATGTTATTCTAAATAATCGAGAATCAGCTTAATTTTCACTTTTAGTCATTATTTTTCGTCGTTTGTTTTTCTGTTATAATCAGAAACTTTTTAACTGGTTCTACTTTCCAATAATTTCATGTGTAAAAAAATCGAAACATCCAAATTGGAAATCGAGCATTAATTAATCATTTATAAATAGAGAACCATTTTGGTAAGCTATTGACTTAATTTTATTCAAGGATATAAGTAATTGATATTTTCTGAACACTTTCCGACAACAAATTTATAGACATTGAGTAGTGAAATTGTTGTGAAAGATGATGCTACCTCAGTGTTTTTCCGTTAAGGTTTATTTATTGTCAAGGCTGGCAATTTCAGTTTTTTAACTAAACTAACCATCTTTTGGGACCAGCTTGCAAATTCAAATGAGTTACATTAAAACATTGTTTTAGGGAAATTAGTCTGAATTTCGTTACAACAAATAAAAGCATTGTTATGATGCCTTAAATTGTTAGATGAGAGGATTTGCTAAATGAGAAGCATTGTTAAGTGAAAAACAATGTTTAACGAGAAGCATTGTTACAATGACTTTAATAATTAAATGAGAAGCATTGT
>BGPR01003554.1:28200-60092 GCA_013235015.1 Araneus ventricosus
CAATGACTTTAATAATTAAATGAGAAGCATTGTTACAATGACTTTAACTTTTACATGAGGAGCATTGTTAAATGATAAACAATATTAATTTAAAACATTGTAAATGATAAACAATGTTAAAGGAGAAGCATTGCTACAGTGACTTTCATTGTTGGTTGAGGATTATTGTTTATTAAAGAGCATTGTTTAATTGACTTTTGTCAATATGGCTTCAAATACAACTGTTGAAGAATCTTCAATTTCTTTAAGCAGAGTTAAAGCAATACATAGTTTATTCTCAAATTCACACCAGAATACAATGCATAAATGGTGTTTTTGCATTGTATCACTTCCTGTTCTCCCTTTGTTTCATCACAAATGGTACAAAACAAAGCAACCTTATTTTTTTAACTTTTTGAATCAATACTATTTTATGGCTTCAGTGAACTTTTATTGTTTTGATTTGTTCCACTTCCAATGCATGAGAACTACTTGTGGTGATAACTGCTTTCTGAACTATTCCTGTAGTTTAAGATAATAGTCCCATTGATTTAACTAGTACAATTTTGGCAACTGTTTATGGTCCAGTATAGCCATCTTTTGGACAAACACAAAAAATTTTTCCCTAACTTTATTTTTAAATTATTTTAACCCCTTGCCTAACGTTTTTATTCAACCTCCTTATTAGAGGTCACCACCCATTTGATATATTTATTATTATTTCAATCTATTTAAGATGATAAAGGATACTTGAGACATTTAAGCGTGACTAGGAGATTTTTGTATGTAAAATTAATTGTTACGTTGACTTAATTACGGATTAAAATAGCGTACCGCGCAAAAAAACCGAATGTGTGGCATGCGACGACGACGAAGAAGGGGTTGATAAAATTATTATAGTAAATTCTAGCCAGAAAAATTTTCTACCATAGGATATAATAAATTATTTTCCTTCTTACTTTAAAACAGGGTAAGGGCTTTTTGCTTTCTGTTAAAATAATTAATTGGTGATGCCTAACTAAATACTAATTGTCTTACTGTAACCACGTAGCTCTTGCCCTTAAGAATGATTTCATTCACCCCATTTACATAATTACAACATAATTTGTCTATTTTACGGCCCAAATATTTAATAGAAATGAAGTTAGAATACTATTCCACTCTAGGAACCCCTCTAAATTTAGCGACCCTTCCCTATAGGACGATTTATAACCTGTTATACAACTATAAATGCTTTCAAAAATATTTAACTTTAAGGATTACGGTTTGTAAATATGGATTAAATAGATTTTACATGCGTTACATAGTATAACCAAACTTTATAAGTTTAGATATAATTTAAAATTTACCGGAAATTTTAATTCTATTGCTAAAAGCACTCTTCAAAAGTTACTCCTATGAAATTATTTCCGGTGTGAAAAAAGAGCTTGACTTAATGAAATTTTAAATAAGAATAAATTACTTTGTAGAAGATTATTTCGAATTTCATACGAACACGTATCACAATAGTCAAAATTTGTTAAGAAAATGTACTCAGAGAGTATGAAAAGAAAGTTGTCGTAAATACTTTGTCGTAAATTATGTAGTGATTTTTCCACTATTAAATGAATACGTTCTATTGCAAAATCATTCTGTTTTAAAAACATATTTCGATATTTAAATGAAGAATATAGATAGATTAAATGCAAGGTTATTTAACGCAAATTGAAATAAAAATTTTGGAAAAGAATTTAATAAAATAATGTTTATTTCTAACGAATAGAGTGAACATTTATACTAGAAACCTTAAATATTTGGGAGCGTCGTAAATTATTATACTTTCTGGTGATAATTAAAGCATATTACCGGTGAAAAACTATCGCAAAACAAAACCTTAAAGAATAATCTTTATATAATAAAATATAAACTGTCATTTTACTATCTAATTATACTAATTGTTTTCTGAAGGTCTCTCAGATTCGAAATTAAAACAAGTACAAAATTAAAAAGTGTCCATTTTTTCATGTTTCATTTTATGTATAATACCGAAGCGAAGACATTAAAATAGAGCAGACATTTAATGCAAGTTGTATCATGCTTTCCTTGCGCTGCATATCTGCACTTTTCATACATTCATTGCAGTGTTCCAAATGCTCGGATTCCTTAAGTGTCCATCAGCAACTTCATTCACCACCGATCCTGAAATTTGCTGCAATCTTTAATCCATGCATGTAGGAATTGTATTTTTCCTAGTCTAGCTTAAAAGCGTAAGTTTAATTCCTTCCTAATAATATTTTCTTACTTTTCGTACAATCTCATTTGAATAACTGTTGTGTCAGCGGAAAGATATCGAGAGATAACGATCACGCGGTCTCTTCGTGCTATTCACGTGATGCGTAGGTGTTTCTCCGTTAAAAATCCAAGTGTAATGTTTGAATCGAGGGGGAGATGACTTTTTGAAATCAAGCAGGCATGCGGTAGATGTGAGCATAACGAGCTACGGGGGGTCTCTTCCCTGTTAGCACAGCGGCGATGGGCGATGGCTATAACTCACCTTTAACCGAGGTTTGATATGTAATTTAAGTAACTAACAAACCCTAAATTTCTCTTGTCTTATCTGTAAATAATCACCTGCGTGAATACCTTTCTAATGTTATGTTTTAATAATAAATAATTTAGCTTTTAAATACTGTTTCTCCTCCTTTATATTTGGTGCATTTCCTCTAGAGTGCCCATAAGATAACAACTTCCTGCAAGTTATGTTGGCTTCGGCCGAGATGAATAATATTTCCTATAATTATGGTTGATCAACCCGGGATTATTTCCATGCAACCCGTATTTCTACATAATTTATGGCGGCCGGAATTGAGTTTTTCTACACGCATTATCCATCCAAATTGATTCTGACACTCTGGAGATGTATACGAATATTTTGGCTGTGCGTTTCATACAGAATCACTGAGATAAGCCCCTAACGCGACCGCAGGGCGCGAGTACATCTACAGAATTCGCCAAGAGTCGTATTATAAATTCTCTACGATTTCCATTCTCGTTCCACAAATCACCTCACGCCCTCTCTTTATGGGGATATCCTCATCCACCCTGTGCCTGCTAAGGGATTTGTTTCAGAAGATGATCAGACAGCAAGGATTATGCTTCGTTACCTCACTTACTGAGTGGGACCCTCATGCAGCCATAACCGACATCGATCAACCGCATGGATTTAATTGGTAGTTCATTTGCGATGGAATCTGCTAGGGAGATGATAGGCAATAATCTGATAGGCATTTGGATATAACGCACTCAATTGCTAAAAATAGACCATATTGACATTGCCTAGTAGGGTGCCATAATTGGATTTTAAGCTTATTGAAACTGATTGGTAAATACTGAATTTATATATACGAGCAGAAATGCTGGAACCTTTATGTCAAGCTCTGTCTACAGATTGAATTAAACAGGATTTAGGTTTCATAAAGGTGACACATGGATCTAGGGAAATAAACGGAGTATTTAGTAAAATACTTCCTCATCTCCACAGTTAAAAACAGCGAGTGTGTGTATGTGTGTGTTGGCGTTCAGACCGTTGATACTAGAGCTGCCAAATTTGGCATATCAGATTACAACAATGAAAGAGAAACATGAAATTAAATATTTGTTTAAACAATGAAAACGTTTTGAGTTCCACTGCAACAATGAAAAGTATTGTTGTAAATTAAATTGTTGTATTTTTTTAAAATTTATTAAAATTTGAAAAAACATTGTAATGCAACTTAATTGATATCGTTGGAAAGGTCGCACGTTCAGATGGTGTCAAAATGATTTTTGTGCTGTAATATCTTTGGAAGTTATTAAGGAAAAACGCCTTAATTTTTAATTCATTAAGATTCTAACTAAGAAGCTCCGAAGGTGCATTCTTGCCCTCCAAAGTAAGTTTGTGCCAAATGTCGTAGATCTAGGTCCAGCGGTCTGATCTGACACACACATTATTAGTAGATATGACCATTTTTTCATGCGTACGCTTAAAATCAATTGTATGTGTAGGTCTATTGAGTAGCAATTCTTCAGTGTTTGTATCAATATTAACATCGTCTTTTCTAGTGTTCTTATCTGCATTTTATGTGCCATAAATAAATTAGAATTATTTCGCACTCATAGATGCTTGACGGTTCATTGTAGATAATCATCCGTGGTTAATAAAACAAAGAATTTCTTGGAATATTGCAAAGAATCACAATATAAAGTTTTCAGTCCAAACCTTTTAAATAACACATATAAAAATGCCTTAGAGATGCCAAGTATTTTTTTCAGAAATATAGCAAAGAAATTTTTACAAGAGATTTTGTTCTAAGATTGTACTTTATAAACTGGATCTAACAAAATAAATTGCCGTCAAAATCATGCGAATCGAAATAAATTTCATGTTTACGAATAATCGAGATAATTTTTTTTCATCATCGATTCATTCTTACTTATTCCAGAATCTTTCGAATATAGATCAACTGACGGAAATAAAGATTTTTAATCTCATGGTTAAGAATCTTTCAACTGGCAAGCTAGAATTAAATTTTCATCAAACATATTAATCTATTAATTCATCAATTACAGGGGAGTTTGGATTATGGAATTTACTATTTGGATCTAAAGCTGAAACGATATGAAAGTATAAAAGAGGTGATTTCAAACGGGAAACATACTTAACTGTGTTCAACTAACGACCCTTCACTGCACTGTTAGGAATATATAAGAAAAAACTTAGAAAACCTGGCATGCTTACCATATTAGTAAATATTTGGCCACTGAGTGAAATTAATCATTAGTTTAAATATATTTAAGTGTATTTATAAGAAAAAATATTTAATTTAATAAAGGCAAAGTGCTCATTTTGCAGAATAACTTGATACTAAAATTACTCCTCTTGCATTTGCACCGCATGAAAAGCTCCGACACCATCTCCTTTTTAAAACATCACTTCCAAAATTTATAAAACTATGCATTCTAAACTGTGTGAACAGGACCTGAGGAAACGTCTAATAGGAATAAGTCTAAAATTTTTTTAAACTTTTTTTCTAGATAAAAATTCACTATTTTAATATTTTGGGAACTTAATTGTTAGTTAATCGATTAAATAAATTAAATTTTCATCCTTTACCAATAGCGCAACCTGGAAAAAATTGACTTCAGGATTCCATAATATTTATAATTATAAATCACAAATTAAAGACTAAAAACTAGAAAAAGATTAAAATAATGCTTCTGCATTATACTTTCAGTCGCATGCTACATTTGCTTCAGGAACAGCAAAACTTCCCTTAGAGCTATCAGTGCACTATTATTCATTCTTTCGAAAGGAAACTTCCACCAAGAAAAAAATTTAATTTTGTTCAATAATTTATAACAGAATTTAACCCATAGGAACGCGCGAGGAAAATTTGTAACCCCAACATTTTCTCTTGTTGAAACATTCTAAAAATTTCTAAAATCCTGTAGTTGTTACTTGATAGAAAGGGTACATTAGAGCCGAACATATAGAAAAAACTGGGGATGGGCCATTTTTATACTGGGAAGCACACACGCATGGCTTCCCCTTGCGTGAGCTACCTCTTCCGATTCATTTTGCGTTATGGCTATGCCAGAGTTCGAGGGCAAGCAACAGAAGCTGAGACATCTTTTTACTAGTGTTCGCTAGAATAATGAAAACGAACATACCTCAGAATTTCATTTATATCTAAAATGCATTTATTTGCATGAAAAAAATATTCACACAATAATGGCAACTATATTTCTAGAAGAGTAGATAAATTAAAGAAAGATTGTCTAATTCTTTCGGGTCAAATTGACCCAACGCCTAAGTTAATATCCTAAAAATGTATGAGTGTGCAGAAGGGTTAGAGACATCTCAAATACGTTAGCCATCACATATTAGCAAACTTATAGTTATTACGTGTGTCTGAAGTCAACCAAGAACCAGCCAAGCCCAGTTCTTGTAACTCAACAACTCATTGTTAATGATTCGCGAACAAACATTAACAGCAGGAGACACAAATTTTCATTTTCGCGCTCTTCCGAGAAACCCTTTCCGCCAGGAATTATCTCCCTAATGCGATGTTATTTTTCTCACAAGCAATTAGTTCGAGGGAAAACGTAATTCCCAATCAATTGTTAAACTCTTCTCCCTCTAAATCCGCAAGGGCAGCAAAATAAGCTTCTTTCCGAATTACTGTAAATCTTTGCAGCGGACACACATTGCTGTACGTCAAAGTCTGGTTTAAATGTGAGATTTCGGGTGAAAATCCTTTTTCCTTAACTTTAAGAATTTCGTATTTTTTTCCATTCTTTTCCATCCCCATTACTTTTAATTGATTCTGGATCTACCGCGCGAAGAAGAGAAAATTTTACGGATTTTTCATCTTCTTTGTTAGGATCATTTTGTCATGGGTTCTGTCGACAGATTCTTTTGCTTTCTTCTTCTTTTTTTATATTGCTGCCGCTGTCGTGCTTTTAGTAGCTTTAGAGGAAGGAAAATAGAATATAGCCTGCTATATCAATTGAAAAAGGGAGCTGAGATTTCACCATTATTAGATTTTGGTCCCAATTAAAAGAAATTAGGTGGTAGAAAATACAAACAACTGTGTCATAAAGATCTAGAGCAGGTGTACTAACAGCGATTTTAACACATGTAAATTATCGGTGAGGGCCTACCTGAAATCAATATTTTCGAACTGAATTTTAACTGGATTTCTAGATTTATCATCTATTAGAAAATTTTATTTGAAATATAGAAGCTGGTTTTAGAAGAGAGTTGGTTTTGACGTAGACTAACGATTTCTTCATTCTTTTCTTTGCACTATGACACTGATTATTTCTATTGCGTAATTCATTTTATTTCTTTTTGCATAAATGTTCTGCCTTTCATTTTCATAAAAATTTTAGGTTATAAGTTTGTAGGTTTTGAATGCCTGTATGTAATGATTTCACTTTTATAAATGAATTCTTTCTAAAGCCACTTCATTTTTAATTACTTCTACGTCAATCCTAGAGATCCACACTTCTACTTTAACTTCCAGAGTCACGAGTCTTTTCCGGGGAGTCCCCTTCTCTCAAGTATTTAAGCTCTCTGCGCATTGTTAGTTTTCCTTTTTATTTGAAATGTAACCTGCCTCCTAACACGCGCCGCTTCGCGCGTTACCTCTTCAATTCTGGTCATGGTTGTTTTTTGAATTATGATTACGTTATCTAATTATCATCGTTAACATGAATAAATAGAAGTTCGAGCAACTACTGCTTGTTTATTCAGAGGATCACACTTCACTTCACAATGATTTTTCATGTATATATTGCCTTCATATATTTATTTGCCAAACTTTGGAAGTGGATGGCGTAACTACTAATTAGTCAATTCATGAAACGAATTTCGACAAAATGTTTTATAATTTTCTCCGCCATTTTTAAGTTAGGTCGCTTGTTTCAAAGCGAAACTGACTATTTTCGATTCACTAACATTGAGATCTTCTATGGAGAGGGGACTCTTACTACTGATAATCTAATCTCGAAATGGTAACCAAGTCGTCATAACTCAATACATACTCGAGTATGGGTATTTCTGACTTTTTCAAGTGTCTCAAGACTGTTCACCAAACGTTTCCTTCTTTTTATTCTTTAATTTACTATTTATAAATATAAATATTAAGGTATCTTTAAATTAATTTTTCTTGAGTTCACAACCAGGTGGCGCCACTTGCATGGAATCATAATATTGCTTAATTAATCGATTAACTGATAATAAAGCTCTTAAAATATTAAATAGGGTATTGTAATCAATAAAACATCGGTTTGCAAGATTTCAAAACACGAGCACATCAGGAAGGGAGAAGAAAACCGATTAAAAAATCCCATCTTTGCAAACGTGAAACAAATAAAGATAAAAAAAATGCGTAATAACGAGTTTTCAGAGAACTTCAGTGCAACAAGAGAATAGTCAAGGGAATGAAGAAATGAAATTACATTGGAAATATTTGACTTAATGCTTCTGTACAACAAAAAGCCTGTTTAATGACACATAAATTTTTATTTCAGTATGCGTACATTGTTTTAAAAGCATCTTCAAAGCTCAACATCTTTTAAAATTTATCCTGCAAAGTAAACAACACTCCCCAGTGACTATTCATTCGCTAAATCTATTTTTACAACGCATCTGGCGGAAAGGGAAAATTCGAAAAGCAACACTAAATTACCACTCATAACTCGACAACAATGCCTTAATGTGTTCCTCACAAACTTGGATTAAATAAACAAATTGAGTTTTCATTTTTTATGCAAAAAGTGAAAAAAAGAGAAGGTGATGGGGTATACGTATTAAATACAATTAATTCTTATTTGTATAAAAAGCCTATTTGCAATTCAGATGTAGCATAAAATCATTAAGAACTCTCTGTGGGAGAATGGTTTTACCATTTAGAAGATACTCAGATATCCCAAGAGATACTTCGCACCACATGAGAAGATCGTAAATTCGTGGAAATTTCGAGGGTATTTTTCTTCTGGGCTGTTATTAGATTATGCATAGCAATGCATTTGCAACTTCGACACGTACGTTAACTTATTTCGAGGGAAAAGATGTTAAAAATTCCAGAAAAAGTAATTTTTGATTTGTTGGTTTTAAAAGGTCGGGAGAAAAGCATAATTAAATTTTGATATTCGTCTTGAATCAGATAGCTATCTATTTTCCTTATCTTTGTTCTCAATGGATAAACTTAATAATTGGATTCTTGAAACATTTGAAAAAGAAATATCAAAATTCCTATTATACTTGCTTGTTCGATTCCGTACACCTTTTTAAGAAATTCGATTTTTTTTTTTTTTACGAATGGATGTTATGTTACGTATTGCAATCAAAATATCCTTTCAGAATATTATTTTCAACCTACCAAATTGGTATTTTAATATTCCTTGTTAAGAAAATAATAAGGAAATTTAAAAAAAATATTTTGATGAATTGAAATATTTTACTGCTAATTCTCCAATATTTTTCAACTGGAGGGGGGTTCCTAATGCAATAGAATCAACTATGATACTTAAGAGCAGATTTAAAAAATTGTGGTATTCATGGCATTAACAGTTTAGTGATTTCTTTGACTTTTGTTTCAAGATTTCATTGAAATCTCTCCACCTCTGAAAAAAAAGATTCATTTTGGATTCAATTCTAATAGATAATCTCAACAGTTGAAACTAAAATGTGACAACACAATACATTGCTTTACTCAACAGCATCACATTTATTAATTAAAGTAAATGTCCCTTCAAATATTTGTGAATCAATGTGGCTTTTTACACAAGTATTGAATTTGCCTTGTTTCGTGTTTTTGTAAAGATGGGATTTTATAATTTATTTTTCACTCTCTTCCTGATGTGCTGGAGTTTCGCAATCCTAATCGATTAATGTAATTATACGAGTGGCGTCACATGATAGGGAATATCACAAATAATTAAAGGAAAGACACCATAATATCCGAATTAATGAGTCATAAACTAAATTAGAAAATAATTAAAATAAAAAATATTACTCATTTGTACACCAATACAAGTTTGTTTTTAAAACTTGGTTTTTTTTAAATTCAATTTTAGAGACTTCAAATTATTTTAAATGCATGCTAATATGTATTTGCATTGATAACCTTCATCAAGATTACAAAATAAGTCATCATCAAGTTAATAATATAAATATTTCGTTAAATTCTAAATGTTCGACAAATGATAAACTCAGTCTTTTTTTTCCATGAGTTAAAAAAAAAGCATTAGTAGAACCGAACTCGATGATGGCCGTAGTGATGCCATTTTTTACTTATTTATTTTTAACTAAAATTCTTGTTTTATAATATACAGGAATTCTGAAAAATATAGTTAATGTTTGAGTTTTCAATTACTATTGTCAAAAAGTCATAATCCAAAACTGGTAAAAATATGAAACCAAAATAAAATTTTCTGTTGCCAGCCAAATAATTTAATTACAAGTTATTATAAAAATACCGGAAAATAAAATTAAATTTCAAACACATACTAATCAAGCGCAATTTACAGCAGCAAAATGATTTTAGATTAAACTATAACATACTGAAGAATGGGTTAAACAGCTGTTGGATCAAATAATACATCATTAGTTTCTGAATAAAAATACGTTTCCTCCTCAAAATGGCTCGAAAATTCTAATTGTTCTTCCTGAAAGCAACAATACCCTTTCTTTGGATAACGCTTCTAGAACCTGTTTGGTAGAGACAAATAACATTATTCCGTAAAAAAAGGGACAGATTTCCTTTAAATTAAGCATATATTAACCAATGCTCAAAAAATTTAATTAATTTTCCAAAAATAAATTAGATTACATATGAGACTTTAAACTTGTGTTATGTATTCATTGATCATGCATTTTCCAAGAGTATAACAGGAAGTTTTGAGTATTGTTTATAAAGCTTATGTCTAAATTTAATTTAAACATTCTTGTTCGAAACTTTTAAACTTATTTTTTACCTATCTAGCCTTACAATAAACTCAGTAGTGAAAAATCAAAACGAAATTTTTAAAGAGAAACTACGTTTAGTGATATTAAATGTGTCGGATAAACAGGAAAAGTTATACTCAGTAATTTATTTTTACTTTAAATTTATGAAATTATTCATAGGAATTATGTTTGTATGTATAATGCCCAATTTAACGACATTACAATTTCATTCGCTGGTATATCTTACGCATCATATATATTTATTTAAACATTTTAAATCATTTTCTGATGCATATAATGCAATATCAAGTGACTTCAAAATGTTTCAAAAATAAATGTCTTCTGAAACATGAACGTAGAGAAAGATATTTATAAGTCTTTCCACTATCTCCATGAAAATTTAAATCATGTTATATTGTTATATGTATATTGTTGTCACGAATTACGATCAGCATAAAACAATTTATTAGCTCTCACTGTAGAGATAATGTGACATTGTTCCATTTGTTGGTTAAAAATTTTCTCAAGTTTTTCGCAATCCTTATTTTAAATGGAGCAGGACAAAAATACGATGCAAATTTTATGGATTGTGTTTGTGCATGCCTTCAGTTAAGCAATTGCAATAAGTCTCCAGTTTTAGTGGTTTTTAGTGAACAAGATCTCTTATATAAAATATGATAACTGGCTAATATTAAGATACGAGAAGCAATCATTCTAAAACAGAGAAAAAATGAACATTTATTATAATTCTTCTAACAATGTATAGCCGTAATTTAAAATGATTTTGCCATATATTATATAATTTCTAACAAAAGGTCCAATGCTACACCCAGAAATAGGTAGATTTAATAAAAATCAAATGACTCTTAATTTTAAAGAAAGCTTTAAATAGTTGTAATTGTGTAAGATATAAGAAAGACGCGTTTAATTTACAGAAATAGATGTTATCAAAACTGAAAACATAAAACTTTTTCAGAATTTTTCAATTGCGTATTACACATTCGATTATAAATTTAGAGATCCTTTGTATCAATTCCAAAAAGATGCTTTAAACGCAAGTAACTTCTAGCATTCATCGTTGTTCTCTGTACTCCGTAATATTTTATTATTTTTCTACGAATGGATTAAAACTTCTTTGTATTTTAATTAATTTTTAATCTCTACAACAACTGGCAATATCTTTTCATACAAATTTATTTTAAAAACACTCTTTGGTTACACTCCAAACCAAAACTAGTGTATCTCAAAAGCAAGTTCTGCAACTTAAACAAAAAACTTCAGCATTTTTTTCACCAAAATAATGGCCAATCCGTCCTCCACATTAAAGCTATGTTCAGAATTATAAGCCAAAATGAAGAAATCCCTTTCTACGATAAATATAACCTGTTTTATTGGAATCCCCAGACTGCTGTTTAACTCCCAAATAAAACTTTCAGTGCATCCCTATCTTCCACTGGAGAACACAGACGATACTTTAGAGAAAATATCTTATGCCTGTTTCATACTTTTTAGCCTCGTACTATCATAACTTTGGCTACATATAAGATAACAGAGTCATTTCATCGTAAAGTTTTTGAAGGTCGCCAGAAAAATCCAAATCTCTTGGGGATATAATAAGTAATTTTTAGGGTTTGGAGTTTCAGCAGGATTACTGAAAATGGGAAGAAGAAATTACTGCGGCACCGTCTTGCTAGAATTAAGGAAATTTATAAAGAGAAAGATTATATTTGATAATTTTTATAAAGGTATTAGAAAGAATGTGTTATGTGTGAATATAAAAATTGTCTGGAGTTCTGAATACATTATAGGGACAAATTTTAGATATTAAAAATAGTCTAAATATTATGAATTTTAAAGTGATTTTTACTTTTCAAGAAAGAATAATTCTTGAGGAATTCTAAAGCATTTTGTATTTTTTACGAAATATTGACTTGAGTATGATAAAGATGATTTCAACATTAACTTTAAAGATACGATTAAATAGCGGGATGGTATGTTATGTGTGAAGTTTCGTCGTATACTGAAAGGAATAATCGAGAATCCCTTTTAAGGCACCTATCCACGTTGATAGACTTCATTAAAAACGCCTTGCACATCTATAACATCGGTGTCTACAGAACATACCAAATTTCAATCCCCTATATCTTTCATTTTGGAATTTTCTCGTTTATAGACAAATAAAATTTCAAAAATGCTTTTTTTAGGAGATATTTAATTCGAAATGTCTAAAATGTAGAGATTCATTAGGGTTCAGATAGATTTTGTTTTTTATCTATTACAGTACATTTTATTTGTATACTTCTTACACTAAAAAGTAAAAAGAAAACAATACTTATCCTTGTTAGCCAAATTGTATTTTCGTGTTAATTAACAATGCTCACAGAATTTTAGGTGAAATATACATTTCACTTAAAAATATACTCCATTTTAAAAGAGTAAAATTATCCTCGTTTCAATTACTTTGCATAATTGCATCATTTAAAGATGTGTCTTACAAATAATCAAGAATCGAATATTGTAGTATTATGCACTTTTCTCTTCTTTTTTCTTCCGATTTACTTAGTTTCACAACTCCAATCAAGGGCAAAAACTCTAATAGACAAACATAATCTATGGTTCTCATCGCTGATGGGTAGGTGTGAAATAATCTTCCTTCTTCCACGAGAATCGTTTTCACGGTCTATGAGAACAAATTCTCCTTCCACAAAACCACCATTCGCTTGAGCAAGTGATTGAATTTTCCCTCATCTTCAACCAAACTTCGAAAATCAAGAGCGCCTTCATTCCGAGGAATGGGATAATTGAATCTCCGCTGGTTCCGTTTTCCTATCACAACCCAAGCATCTCCGGATTACTCCAGAAACCATCTCCTCCGAGCTCTTTTCCTATATATCTAACCATCATTTGTATCTAGATACTGCATGTAGCTTGTAACATATTCAACGGAAAGCTGTTTCTTTTTTCTATTTCAATGAATGAACCTACAGGAAATGAAACTTTCCACCCTCGCAGACACCAGAAATATAGATTTTTTTCTCCTGATGGTAAAAGAGTAGTTTAGAAGAGTTCTTTAAATTTCTCCTTCTTCTATTGTACAGTAAAGCTTCTGTTCTCATCTGGTGTGATGATAAACAGCTTTTAGAATTTAAAGATACGTTTTAAAGTTTTTGAATTCAGTGGAAGGAAGCCAATGTAGGATGAAAAATTTGCATTATTGAAAGGGATTCTTTTCAAAGAAGGTCATTTCCAATTTGCTTCTCAAAGATTAAAATTAAATATAATTTTTTTCGAAACATTTCTAATCAAAATTGCGTATACTCATGGTCATTTTCATTCTATATACAGAATTGATGCTAATGAATAAGAAGGCTCCTCAGTATTTGTTAGATAATTTCTCATTGTAATACTATTTTAAACTCACGGGGCTTGTTTTTTTATTTAAAACCCACACCGGTCCAACCTACCCGAAAAGGTGTAAGGCATTTAGCAGACCGGTGAGTAAATACAAAAAGTCAAAATGAAGCGACACACAAAAAACATCACAAACACAGCACAGAACATTACAAACACTGCAAAAAAGGGGGGAACAACAAAAGTAAATTAAGCAAACCATAACACATACAAAAAAAGAAGGGAGGAAAACAACCAAATACCCACCAATCGATCGTACACTTGAGGAGAACCATAAATTAATTCAATTTTGTTTGATTTTAATCACCAGATCTGGAGCCAACATTAAAAAAGTTCAAAAAGAGGAGCCCCACAGAGTGTATCCAAATGACTAAAACACAAGTACAAGCTTAACACAATACAACAGCAAAAAAGAAGTAAAAATAAAGTAGTACGTTAAAATATATATATATATATATATATAAGGTATCACTAAAAATATTACAAAAGGGGAATGAAAAACAGATCCCTCGATCCCTCACCAGTCCAGGAAACAATAAAATCCAGAAAAGTCCACGTCAGTCAAACAACAATAAAAATACAATGTAAAATGATTGAATTTTAAAAATAAGACGGATAAAAAAAAAGGGTTGTAATTGGGATTCCCCAAGGGTGAATCCTCAGCAAAACCCAGGAGACCAAAAAATTATAGTAAGTCCAAGATTAACCTAAAAATAATATAATCAGCTAAAATTAACTGCGTAGAAAAAGTGCTAAAAACTTAGCACCGGGGCCCAGCTCGAATTTTTTCCTAATCTGCGGTGTTAAGGAAAAAGAGTTAAGATATTTTAAAATTACAAGCAATTTCACTCTGGTCCGTTTAATGAATCGGTTGGTTTGTTAAAAGCCATTGACTTTTTTTGTGGTATCTGAAATTTTAGTATTTTAACCTTTTTTTATTCAATTCGCCTGTGCTTTCAACTACTGATGTAGATTTATATTTGTACTGTTGAATTATCTTCACTTGAAGACTGTTTTCATCTCTGATCTTAAATAATAAATCTTGTGTTTGGCGAAGCTTGTCCTAAACTGGAACGTGTGCCAATGAAATATACTATATATTTTCGTTGTAATTATTCGATGGGCTTGACGATTTCGTATTAATAGGCATGCAATGCAGTTTGTCTCATTCATTTGCAATAATTTCGACAGTTTAATTAATGTTTGGCATAGAGATTGATATGATGGAAATCACGATACATCCACCTGGATTTTAAAAATTGTTCATTGTGTCATTACTCATTTAGTTGCAATAATTCAATTTTCAGCTGATTTACACAAATTAATTCGTAAATTTCAGTTCTATAAGCAAGAGTTGATGTATGAGAAGCATGATGTCACTTTTGGTTTACAAAACGCATTAAACACACATTATCATCATTAAAATAAAACATCTATAATAACTATGGAAAGGGATACAGGATGTTTTGAACATGCAATTTGCCTTTTGCATATTCTCATATAGAAAACTTAAAACAAAGCTAAGTTAACACGTTTCACGTGATTTTATTACCCAATGTATAAATGTATGCCATCAAGTGTTTCTTTTCTTTTCGTTGTATATTTTTTATTGAGTTATATTTTTCTGCAATATATTTTTCAAATTGATATTTATTTATGCTAAATTGATTCATATATACAATTAATCAAAGAAATTTATTGCTGGACATTAAAAAAGATCAGTTAAAATTCAGTCTCTTAAGTGTTGTTTGTTCGCATCTAGCATCCTTTTCAATGATAAAAATAATTTAAACGTTAAACATGGAAAATATATTAACTTTTCATATTGTTAAAAGACGATATTTTTAGTCTTCATCTATTAGAATTAAACTCGTCATTTGTGGATAAAATATTATTGTAATTATATTTCATTTTCAAATAACAAATCAACCCAACCAGAAATACAAATGCATGACTGATTCCGAAAGAACAGGTATAAATAAGCTGTTAAACGTAAAGTTCTACTAAGGTTTAAAAAGACATATTTAATATGTGGTCGCAATGGTTTTAACGGTATAAACTCTTATCCAGTTGGAATGAACCATAATCAAGAAGGGTATTGTTTCGTTAATTTTTCTTTTACCTTAGGTAAAATTGGTTAAATTGTAATTTTTCGACAATTTTCAACAAATTGTTGAAAAAGTTGTTGTTGTTGTAAGAAAATTCTTCATTAATTCTAATTTCCTCTAACTGGGTAAAATAAGGAGAATATAATGTGGTTGTTTACCTACTTTAGGGCATTGGAGAAGGAAAAGTGCGGCTAGAGATTTCTGATCACTCAATGAAGCAAAGGAACGCAAGATGACGGGTAAATAGCTAGGGGAAGCAACATCATCTGGATGATTATCAAGTCGTCCGTCGCTTAGAAGCCTCAAGGTCAAACACAGGAGAGTCAATATTTAATGCTTCACCATCGGAATATTTTTAAACGTTGTAAGAATTTTATTTGTTCCTCTAAAACTACCATTATTGTTTGAAAGTATCGAAACTTGCTGCAAGAAATAATTTCGAATTCAAAATAATAATAGATGAAAATAATTTGTTAATTGATTTAAGTAGAATAGAAGAGAATTCAAAAAGATCAGCCGAAATCTGATATCTTTTTATTAAACACTTCATACGGGTCTTGCTTAAAGCCCAACATACTTGTGTTTGGTATCATTATTTTAAATATTTTCCAAATTCAATTGGAATTTTTTGAAAATTCAAACATTTACTTCGTTTTTAATTATAAATTAAAATTTACAAATCTAGGGTGATGTAATTTTCAAGTTTCCATTCAATGGAGAGCATCATTACTTAAATTGTAATTTTATACTTAATTTTAACTGGTCTCAGCCGAATAACTCATTCTACCAGCATTATGTTTTTAATCTCAGTGATTAATTCATTCTGATTTTGAATCGAGATGGTTTTTGATTAAATAATAATACTTAATATTGGTTTTGATAAATTTATTTTAAAAGCAGAGCAGAGAAGATTTTTTAATGAACAAATTTGTTAAAAAAGAGAAATTTATTTAAGGAAAGATAAGTATATATATTTTTAGAATTATTCGTGTGAAAGCTAAATAATGGATGTAACGCAAATAAATTTATACTAAATGAAAATGATTTAACTTAAGGATATTATTCTGTGACAGATAATTTCGAAATCTTGGTATACTGGTCCACTCAATTTCATCTCTGCATAAACTTCTTCCAGAAACCAGATAAGCGACAAGCAACAATCTCCATTCATGCAACAAAACCTTGTAATTCAATAAAGCGTTTCTTCATCAAGAAAAAAATATGAAAACTTTGGACGAAGAATGTGTCAGTTTTAATATGAACGAGTTATCCCACAATCTTATTATTCGACTTGCCTCTTATTTTCTTCTGGTCTTTTCCACACAGAAAAGGTCTAACTAAGCTTAGTATCCAACATTGCTTAGTATAGAACTTGGGCTTATTTAACTTAAAATTTACAAGACAACCATTTATTCACAATTTTCTTTCAGTTTTTGATGCTTTCGAAAAATCATTTTATGGGGTGTTTTTTTTCGAGCAATGATCTACCCGAAACTCTCTCTCTGGGAAATTTCTCCCTACCTCGATAGAAGACGAGGAAGAAATTATTTCACGAGATTATGTTTCATGAATTTTGAAGGAGAAGAGCAGATATTATCCGAAATCGAAGTTCTGGAGGCTGCGATGCACATTCTTCGATTTATTTTGAGGCGAGCCGAGGTGGTGTGGAATCCCTTCGATTATTCATGCATTCTTCTAGGAAAGACTTGGGGAGATCAAGTTTAGGTTTGGTGACTTTTATGTGGCACATTATTCGTTATGTCAAGTGAGATTCCTGAAGTTGATTGCTGTTGGTCTATGGAATGGTTGAAATTAAACAATATTTTCTGTTTTGCTTATTTGAATAGAATCACGCGCGAAACATTAATTAGATTTTTCGGTTACTTACTGTTTTATTACTTCAAAATTATTATACTATTTTCTCAACTGAAATCTAAAATTATGCTAGTCTCCTTAACACAATTCTAAAGCCCACTCATTAATAAATGAAAGTAGTCTCTCGGTAATTCTTCAGACTCAGACCGGAGGACTGCCGAATACACGATACGCCTTATTAGTGGATTGTGCATATACAAAACGGTTTTAATTGAAAAACTATGTTTATTGAATAAAAATATGTAAAATTTTGCTGTACATGATGAATATTATAAATCAAAATTCAAAATCTAAGCAGCCTAACGTTTATGTCTCGCCAAGTTCACTGACATCAGCATACAATGACTTGTTTGGTCTCTAACGCTTTTCTCACGCTCTTCCTCTCGTTGTCTAAAAACGCCGGACTACTGCAACAGCCGGATTGACCAAGTGCCGGATTGTAAAGAGACCACTGTATTGCAAAATAACTTCAAAACTTGAACATCAAATACTTTAAGGGGACATAAGACTCTTAAATCTCGTAAAAATGGTGGAAAACTGTCAAATTCGATACATCATATCTCTGAAACAATGCAATTCACACACTCACTTTTTTCCTAGAAAAATATCTGTCATTTCTCTTATAATTCACACATTTTCAAACCTTCATGTTGATATGCATTTATTTGAGAACGTAATAAATATGGGTATAATTTTTGGAAAAAAATGAGATCATTGAATTGCACAACCCACTCTGAACCAGCCTGCCAAATCGTCTTAAGGCCTCAAGGGGACATACGACTCTTAAATCTCGAAAAAAGGTTGGGGACTGTCGAATTCGAAACATTGTATCTCTGAGACAACGCAATTCACAAACTTGATTTTTTTCTAGAAAAATATCTGTTCTTTCTCTTATAATACACACATTTTCAAACCTTTATATTGGTATGTACTTATTTGAGAGAGTTATGAATATGGGTATATTTTTAGAGAAGAAATGAGATAGTCACCTTGCGCGCATGATTACGGATAAAATATTTATCTAAACACAATATTTTGGATATCTAAGTAATCCAAACAGTCTGTTTGAGAAACTGAACCTCAATTTAGTAACATTTAAATTTAATTTCTATTTTATATACCAATTTAAAATAAAAATGTTAAAAATAGTTAAAATTTCAATTTTTCTAATCCCACAAAAAACCTTATTTGGAGAAATATGTACAAAAATGTGGTTCAGTTTGTAGAACATAGCAAAATATATATTCGGTAAAACTCTTATGTAAAAATTTTCAATAGTTCTTGAGATATCGTGCGAGCAATATAAAAAAGAACAACACATTTTGAGATATAACGCTTCAAAGATATGGCCATATTCAATGTTTAGTTTGAAGAGCTTATACATTTTCCTTCATAACTTTCATAATTACAGGAATTTCTTAACGCGGATTGTTTAAAATTGTTCTGAAAAGACAGGGAAATAATATATATATATTTTTCTTGAAATCGAAAATGTTCGATGTTTAACAGTCGATGTCCCCTTAAACAAAATTTATTTCTCAGTTTTATTATGTTACTTTCCTTTGATGGCATTTGAATTAGGACGAAACATTGATTAATCAATCAATTTATATCACAAGAATTTAAAATGATTTATTCATTGTTTACTCATGAGTAACTTCATATTTTAAAATTAGGAATTCTTAAACGCGATAACTTGATTTTAAAAACTTATTGGACTTTTTTTGAAACTTGAATAAATAAATTATCAAAGAGATGGCATCTACTAAGTTCATTTGAAAATCCAAATTGCAGATTAATGGCACTCGCAACATTTCCATTGCAGAGTTACTTGATTTTTGTTTGTAGATATTTGCATTGTGTTGTCCTCTCAGTATGAACCATGACTTCTAGAAACCTTTAGAGAGGAGAGTCGGTATTTACAAATGTAAGAATGTTCAATGCAGATTAATAACTTATCGTGTGCCGATAATTTTCTGAATCGTTTTGGACAAAAGTAAGTGAAATATTAAACAAATTGGGAAGTTTGGAACTTAGCGAATTCTCTATCTGAGGAGGGACTCAAATACATTTGGAGAATGAATCAGGCACATCCAATTATGCTCAGGTAACAAATAGCATAAGGCAATATTTACCAATGATTTTTGGGTGTTTGGTAGAAAAATTCGTTCACTGGATGATGTGTTTCTAAAATTTCCAGATAGGTTCTTGGTAGATGAATCCCAACAAAGCAAGTATCCAACAAAACTTTGAAGTAAGAAAAGAGTACGGTACTACGGCCAAACTTGATTTTTTCCAGGACATATTGCAAAACTTGGTATTATATTAATACGGTAAAGACACTTGACAACCATTTTAGCGGTTGATGAAAATCTCTCTAACTTGGCGAATTGACAGTCCCTGTTCTTAATTTTAACGAATTGTTTCGGTTTATTATGTTTGGAAAACAAATATGAATTACTTTCGTACTACAATATCTCGTTTATAACATTCTCTGAAAGAATTTCCAATAATCTGGGTTTTTTTTCTCTGTTTCGTATTTGTTTAGATCTACACACAAACATTTCAGTAATAAAAAGAATATTGTTGCTATCTAAACAGTCAAAGGCAGATTATTGTTTTTCGTCGTTTGTAGTTCTGACTTGGATGGACAAGCAGTGAAAACAAAGCGCTCTTAAGAAATGTTAGAAAGCAATTGAAATATTTTGTCATTTTATTTCAGTTGAGCGAATATCTTGATACTAAAAGAGAATCCATCATGAATGGGGTTTCGAAAACATTCGTAAGTATAATTTTACTTAGAGTCAAGTACTATAATTAATTAAGATCGGTCAATATTATTTCCATTTTCGTTCAAGTTTTCTTAGGTAATAATTTACGATAATTGTCATCAGATGTGTATATATTCGAAATTTTGATTGTAATTTTTAAAAAGTCGAAACTTATACGATTACAAAAATATATAACGCCAATAACAATTGAAATGGACTCGAAAACACAGTACCATCTCTAAATTTTTGCGAAACTGAAATTTTCCAAGCGATAACCTGTCAAATTTGGTATAAGATGTATGAGGGTTAAGACCATTATTATGGCTGCCAATAAAACGGTTGGCCTAGCGAGTGCTAATTTGGCGACGGCACAGCACCTTGTTTTCGAGTCTTACCCTTCAGTGTACGTAGATAGCTAGGAGAGATATCAAGGCCAACGAATAATGAAATAACTGTTTTTATGTATTCACCCCATATTAGACCTCGTATAGTGGAGTTTTGTACTTTTTTTATCGCCAGGGTACACTCAGTTTCCCCATTGACAACACGCCGCCAAGGAAAAATATGGGTTAACGTAAACGTAACAATATGATCTATATTTAAATGGAGAATTCTGTATGTCAAGTTCTTACGAAATCGCTCATTGCCAAAACACAGCAAAGAAACAATACGGCTGTTAATTAAATTTTTGTGGCTTTGTATTTAATTCTTCACACGGTGTTGGCGGTGAAGCGACGTTGTGTGAATTGACAAACAGCATTCTGATTTCAAACGCTTTCATTTATTTAAAAAAAATCAAATTACGTCTATGAAGATATTTGATAAACATAAATATTTTTTCTGAGAGCAAATGCGCCGCTGAAGTATTTTAGTAGAAGTTAGAAATTCTCTCCAAAACGTCTCATATAGTTGCATTTTAAATTCCAAAAATTGAGATGCAAACAACTTTGTTAATATTACGATGGAGATACATAATATAGGCAGTCACATTGAATACTTTAAATCAATACCAAGAAAAATAATTTTAAAAATATATAACTGAAAACTTTTTGTTAATACCTTTATTTAAATGGAGATAGAATTTTATTTTGAATTATATCATGAGTTTTAAATTCATTATGATTAGTATAAGAATCGCGGCATATTTTGTTGTTATTGTTATAGCCCAAATCATTCTAGCATATCTAGAACGGCCCCATGAGTTCGTGTCCAAAATATTATTCGGAGACTTTATAATATCTCGTCGATAACAAAATTAACTCATGCTAGAACAGAAAAGGGAGAGGACTGTTTGGATTTGAGCTTCTAACAAGTTTGGTAAATTTTGTGTTCCTGTTCAGTGGTAAAGAATTTGATGTGACTGTGGCAAAACAAGGAAAGAAATTATTTTATTTTTCTAGTTAGTTGATCAGATGGACTTTGTAGCTATTTTCAAATTCAAACGATTTTAGCTCTTTCTCTGGTTTATAAAATCTTGAATACTTTTTTATAACCAAATCCCAGACAAAACCCACCATTCTTAGCGACAGTTCATCAAATATTAGAAATAGATTTCTTAGTTATGAATGTTGGCGCCAATACGCAACTTAAGCAAGAAAGCCCTAGATTTTTGGTTTATGTGATAAAAAAAATAATAAAACCTTGAAGTATATTAACTACTAGCCGCCTTCGGCGAACAGCTTGATCGCCGGATATATAATTTCAATTGAATCTGTTAAGCATAATTTTATATTTATGGTTCCCTTAACAAAGTAGTTTTAAAATTCAAATTGCTGTAGACGTTTAATCACCATATTGAGGACTTCATTTACAGATATTGTCTGAGCTTTAAACAACGTAAGAGAAACGCGCAATTAAATATTTGTTTACACAATGAAAACGGTTTGAAATGCGTTGCCATAATGAAAAGTATTGCAAATTATAGCAAAAAATATTTTTAAAAGATTATCAAAATTAGAGAAAAAATCGTACGACAACTTTATTGATATCATTGAAAAGATAATTTTTGCGCTTTTCAGTGTAAAACTAATTTTTGTGCTGGAATATTAAGGAAAAACGCCAAAATTTCGCTTATTCTTTAAATAATTAAATTTCTAATTAAAATTTCAAAAAAAACGACTCCGAAGTGCACATTCCCACCCTCCAAAGCATGTTCGTGCCAAATTTCTTAGCTCTAAGTCCAACGGTGTGCCTTGTAGTGCGCCACACACACACAACACGCACCCCCATTCTCCTTTGTTATTAGTAGAGATTGGAATTCTCTTTTACAAAGTACGTGATTTAGAATTATATCCAGCTATGGTCAGACGCCATTTTCTAACTACACTTATTGCTTTGGGATAAAAAAAACCTTTAGTTGAAATGATGGGCAATTTGTACTAACATTTTTTTTGTAAGTATCTTCTAAGATTTTCCTAAATTTTCGCTTTTAATAGACGTTTAACGGATAGATTATAACTGAACAAGAAAATATGAATTCACTTTTTATTACATTCTCTTTTTTAGAATATTTTTCACCCTATTCTCAATAATCCAATTTATGTTTTAAAAAACAATGTCTAGTAAAAGGCATTCCATTACTGGAATAACAAAAAAAAGTTTCGATTTGTTTTTGTAATTTTATGTGAACACATGTTGAATATTGTTTGTTTCATATAATGGTTGAATTTGTGTCGATTTTAATTAACTCGATTTGCATCCAAAATTATGTCATCATTTTAACTGAATTAAAAATCAGAAGTTTGCCAACTTTTTTTTCTGCTTGTCTAAGAAGATTTTCTATTTGTTAGATGTCTTAACCTTTCTCAAATTAAAATATTCAATCGATTCCCGTTTCAGAAATGAGTACAAAAATAGCTTTATCAATTGAAAGTTTTATTGAAAATTGAATTATTAATTGCAACAAAACGTTGCATTGTTAGGTATAGAGAATCTATTGTTTCAAATCATTTTAGCAATACAGCTTTGAACAATGCTTTTTATTTAATCTAAAGAAAGTCCAAAGTCATTATTGCTAAGATTTTTTTCTAGGGAAAGAGCTTTTTCTCCGACATCTTGAAACACTCTGCAGAAAATTATTTTCGTTTCTGAAGAATTCAAAAGAAAATCGTCTTGGAGAATCTTTTGACGTTTGCGGTCTTCTGCTCAATGCAGGTTAGTAATGGTGTTTTAAGAAATTTTCTATGAAGTGACTCTATCTATTTCTAATTTCTATCAGAATTATTGAAAGTTCCTTATTTCTTTATAATCCGAAAACGCCTGTAAGCTACAAAAATTAGGATTCCAACGCTTTTTCTCTTAACAAGTAGATTTATAATGTTTTCTTATCTTAGTTAGATTTTAAAGTTGCTTAAAAAAGCAGCATTGGATTAGCGTTTTGTTTCCAATGGATTTTATTTCAAAATGAATATATTGCGTGATATCAGAACAGAAATGTATTGTTATTGTATTTTTCCTTATAATTTCATTCTAGTTAGAAGATCATTTTAATCAAAGTTCGTCAAAATATTTGATATCATTATTAAACTATTTGAATCGGTTGTCTACGGGGATTTCAGCAGCTGAAGACGTCTTCCCCTACTTCCAAACAGATGCAGTTAATAAATGTTGAAATATTTTAGGGCTTCAAGGAAGGCTCGTAAATGCTATTGAGTTGAACTAGTGATGTTTTGGAGAAGTCTTAGGAAGGCGGAGATGCTTGAAGAAGAATGAACAGAGATTCACTCTGCGAGTTTTATATTGGCCACAGTTTAGAAAAATGTTTTCAATATCGTTATCTTAATTGCATATCTGGCATATGGGTTAGAGCAGAAACCAAATTTACGTAAAAGCGCTGGAGCGATGAACATACGTGTATGAATGCGTGTCTTCTCCGACGACTTCTAGGGCGACGTCTTCTCCTCTATCTTTTAGCCATGGAGACAGAGCGATAATTGATCGGATATCCCCCAGATATTCTTGATGTTTTCTAATTCTGTATGCTACAATAGGTTTATGATAGTACAGTTTTTGGAAATTGTGAGATGATATCTTCTGTTGCAATTTGATTTGAGAAAGGAGTTGTGTGTGTGAATCCGTTGCTCTTTTTGCGAAATATTCCGCCTTTTCTTTCCAAAAAAATGTTTGTGTGACTTGGATTTTCTATTCAACTTTTCTCTAATATTGATTTTATGAATTTTAGTACAATTTATGGGTAATCATTGGGATTTTATGGAAACACTTTTAATGCTTGTAAGGCAAATAAACTGGTGGTCAAAATCATTATGTTTTTCTTGGCAATTTATAGATCGTCAGTTGCTTGGAAGATTGCGAATGCTTCACCCGTAAATACGGAATTAATAGGATGGATCCAAAGCACGAATGAGTGCCATTTAGAAATGCCAGTAATTGAAGCAACATTCAGTGACTTGGGAGCATCCGTATTATAGTATAAAAAAGAATGTTGCAAATTATTACTGATGAATTCTTTAAAAAGTTCTTCGATAACACTGTGCAACACTGATTTTTTGCCATTGATAATTCAGCGATTTTAGGGTAAATTCGTGGTGTTTATTCCAAATCTAGCCTTCTTTTTGCCAGATTGGCTCTAGTTTTTGCGATAAGGTGAAAATAAAATTTCAGTAGTAATATGTATGCACTACTCAAAGCGCATTGAAACTGACTCGAATAAAAATCAATACGGAAATTAAATCAATGCATTAAATGAACTTCATCCTAAACAATAATAAATATATAAATCGGAAGATAAATCTGTAAATAAATCGCATGAAATCTGTGTCAAATGTAGGTTAAAGTTTAAATTTTAAATCAATATTAATGAATTAAATAAAGAAATAAATTTCAACAAACAAACTATATGAATCAGAATGGTATGGTAAAAATACATGATGATATTACATTAAGTGCAATAAAATGCAAATCAAATAAGTCAGTTCAATTAATTTATGGAAAATCTTTTGTATGATTTCTTTTTAAGTACAATGGAACATTCGCTTTGAAGTCTCTAGCAGTAATTTGCCACCATATGTGTGCCCCACATAACTTGATATGTTTGTTCCAGTATTTTTATATCCTGGTAGCTGAAGTCTTTTGGTAAATTCCGTTTTTTTTCTGTATTTTTGGCATACGTTCAGAACTAATAATATTCTTGTTTCGGAACATTTTTCAAAAATTACTCTAAAACAAGAAAATAAATTAATTTGAATTTTTTTACACCTAAATAACATTTTCATATACATTAACCTGTTGCATTTCATCGACGAAATAATGTGTGAAAATTATGCTGTTTATTACGAACTAAAATCTTCAGTTATTTCACACATTTTTGACAACTTTGACAGAAATCTGTGATAGGAAGTTATAGAAGATAAATAAAATTTGTTACCCTTAAGAAATTTTGCGCTTAATGCCATAATAAAAAGATCAAGAAAAATGTAAATTTTTTTTAAAATAATGAAAAATAGTCTGATTTCGTCACTTTTTATGACTTTTAAGGCCCATATGTAGGAGAGGGAGATACCATTCAATTTAAGCCGCTGCATAGCGACTTATAAATTTTGATTTTTGGGGTGGAGGGCCTCTCTCTTCTGCAAATACAATTAAAATCTCGACAAAATGCATTATTTCAAGAACTAGAGCCAATTCGGCAAAAGTAAAATTAATTTTGAAAACGGCAGACTCAAGATACCCTGAAACCTTTAAAATTTCAGTAAAGATTTTTTTGTTCCCCATTGTAATTGTTGTAGGTTGATCCTTATCTTGAAATTTGAGATCAGAAGTATGAATTTCACGTAAATTTCATTCTTCGAAACGCCCGGGGGCCTTAGGAAAAGTGTTGATTTGATAAGGTGAAGCGTTACAATCAGTAAGTTTGTTAATTAAGGATACTTCATCTTTCTTACTTAATTGGATGCTATAATTGTTACGGCTGAAAGTGACTAGGAGAGAATCGCCTATTGCAAATATTGAGAAGGTTCCCAATTACTATCGACGTTCAAACTGCAGTCAGAAAAATTTTTTGTAGGAATGGAAAAGAATTTGAATACATTTATTAAAAACACATATTTACTTAAAAACCATGATGAGGCCAAAGCATACGTACAGACAAACATACTTTCAGCGCAAAATTTCAACAGACTTACTCTGACTTGTTCCGTAGAGGAAGAGTTAAATCCAAGCGAACGAAACGATATTCAGAAGTGGATGAATCTGCATTAACTTCTATCGTTAGGCAAACCTTGCATCCAACATTTATTTGTGGTCTGATTTTAAATTATAATTATGTGTAAACATATGATACAATTTTTTAAAAAATATTCATTTATACATTTAATGTGTACTAAAAAGCAGAAATTTTATTATAATTATTTTTTTACTATTTTATTTTAACTTATAATTCATTATAATTGCTATGGAATCTTGAAATCACTTTTTTCAAATTCAAACTCATTCGCCACTAGTATTTAATACAAATTTTTTTAGTTTATTATCAACTGACAAATAAAATAAATATTCTGAAAATATTAAAACAGTATATTGTCATCAAGAATACAAAAGTGTATAAATTTCAAGATTTTGGATAAGAGGAAGTGAGTAAAAAATCGACCACGAAATTCCATCTTTACAAACAAGAAACAAGTGAAGTTAATAAGAAGTCCGCGGAAACAGTGCGCCATTTTCAGTAAAAAGCCATTAAGTGTCCTGTGTTATGATTTTATTTGGGAACAACATTTGAGTCACTCTGAAATGTGGAATTCCTTTCAACGCTTTGAAACAAATTATAAGAACAAATATATGTTGTAAAAGTAGCTACTTCTTTGAACATATTTTCAATAACAACTCGCCTTCGGTTCTCTCTATTAGCTATTTATTGAGTTGGTTTGCTCTTGTAAATTTTGTAACGATTTCTTTTCTTTTCAAGGTCACTTCATCCTGGGATCTGGACTGCTGAGATGCAGTGTGCCGAGTGAGATGGCCAGAATGACACTCCAAAACAGAGGGTGGCTACTACCTAGAAGATGACCATTGGTTATACCATCGTTTGAGCCGTGAACCCATCTGTACTTCACTTCATTCGTCGTTACTTGGATTGTGTGAAATTACTTCATGGACTCTTCTTTCGTTTACCTGGAGCAAGGTAGAGCGACCATTCCCCGACGAATTATTCAGACTGCCCAACGACCTCAAACCTCACGCAAATTGTGTCAGACTTATTTCCCACTGCAGCGACTGAATTTTGTTCAAATCCAAATTTGGGTTAATGTTATTTCATTAGTTTATACCGCTTTCTAGCTGTAAAAGTAACTCTCTTTTATTTGGTGACCAATTGTCTGCGCAGTACACAGCTGCTTATTTTTTCTCCACTGAACTGGACTGATTAACAGAGAAGTATACTGCTTAGACACTTAAGGACTAGTGAGAAAACTCTCGCAGAAACATATTTTCTATTGCATGTCAATTATCTACAGCTGTATTCTGTTTAAGAAAGCACTTTACATGGTCATTATTTATTCAGAAAGTATAAAAATAATTTTTTTTCCTCTCGCAAAAGAATAGGGAGGCGTTTTGATAGCCACAGAGGCTTCGAAGTACCGGCATCTCTCGCATCCGGACGATGACCAATAGAATTATGAGCCAGATGCGAGAGCTGCTTGGTCAGTAGGTGAATTCTTTCTGGTAGTCTTTTATTAAGATGGAAAGCTCAGGCCAATAGTGATGAAACTTTTTTCCACACGAATTCTGTTTTTAAATACGCGTTACACGGTCAATTTTTGTTGAGAATTCATGAAAATAATTTTTTTCCTCCTTAAAAAGAAATGGAGGAGTTATGATATCCACACAGGCTCCGGATTGCCGGCATCTCTCGCATCCGGACGATGACCATTGGAATTATGAGCTAGATGCGACAGCTGCTTGGTCAGTAAGTGCATAGTCTTTTATTAAGATGGAAAGCCGAAGGCAATAGTGATACAACTTTTTTCCCACACGTATTCTGCTTTTAAATGCGCGCTACATTGTCATTATTTATTGACGCAGCATTCAAATAATTTTTTCGCCCAGCAAAAGAAAAAGGAGGCATTTAAATATCTACACAGGGTTCGGAGTACCGGTATCTCTCACATCCGGACGATGACCATTAGAATTATGAGCCAGATACGACAGCTACTTGAGCAGCATGTGCTTTCTTTATTGTAGTCTTTTTCACAATCTGTGCAGTGCTCAGAATGTTTACCCATTCTCTCATCTTGATACACACAAAACATTCTAACTCACGGCATTTCTGGTAGATTAACACTCTGAACGGTGTGGAGACGGTTTACACACTCCTCTTTCTGGTACATATCCAAAATAATTATTTGCGACAATTCAGGTAGTTTCACACTCTGAGCGGAGATGCACAATAAATTCGCTCAGGACAATTCACGCAGGTTCATATTCTTATATGTGCAGCATCGTATTACCTACTTTCTCTTCTTGACACACACACAACATATTCATTCACATCTATTGAGGTAGTTTTAACTCTGAGCAGTACGGGCATTGTTTACCCAGTCGCCATAATTGATGCACACACAAGAAAATCATTTACGATAATTCAGGTAGGTTCCAATTTAAGCGATGGGGGGACGGTTTACACAATTCCTCTTCTTGATTTACACAGAAAAAATTCACTTGATACATATCAGGTAGGTTCATCTTCTGAGTTACGAGGGATAGTTTTACCCACACCCTTTTCTTCATACAAGCATAATATAATCACTCAAGAATTCAGATATGTTCACAATTTGTGCATTGCTTCGAATCTTTACACACTCTCTCTTCTCGCCATACGAAACATAATCATTCACTTCAATTCAGTTCGTTTAACACTCTGAGTGGTGCGGGAACGGTTTTCCCACTCCCTTTTCTAGATGCACACACAACAAATTCACTCACGACAGTTCAGGTAGGTTCCCATTCCGTGCTGTGAGGGGAAGGTGTTTCCCTTCACCGCTTTCCCACATATTCACTTACGGCGATTCTTGTTGGTTTACACTTCGAGCGGTGCGTGCTCGCTTTACTTTCTCACTCTCCTTGATACATACACCACATATATATTCACGGCGGTTCTGCTAGTTTGAAACGCCTAGCGGAGCGGAGTCGGTTTTGCCTGAACTTTTTTTTGCTACACACACAACATATTCACTTCCGACATTTAAGCTTGGTGCAGACCATGAGCATTGCGGGGTTTATTTACCCACAACCTCTTCGTGACGCACACACACAGCATAATCTCCCTCGATAATTCTGGTAGGTTCACACTCTGATGCGTTCGTTGTAGGATTGATTACCCACTTCCTCTTCTTGATGCTCATACAACATATTCACTTACGACAATTCTGGAACTTTGGAAAGTTCCAAAATGCAATTTTGTGGTCATAATACATTAACTAATATTAAGATTAGCCCCATATAGAACTAATTTTTTACAACTAATCAGTTATAGTCAGGCCCTCGCCGTCAATACGTGCAAGGTCGTGCACGCCGGCGCCGGTCAAATTTATCCATCCATTAGGTTAAATTAGGTCAATGTTAAGCATAAGCAATTTCACCCCTATTATCGCCACTGCATAAAGGCGCTCATTAGACATTTGCGCGACGGCACCGATTAGGCTATGCGCGGGCCTGGTTACAGTATTCTTTTTGCCAAATAGAGGATTTAAAGTTAGGCACTTTAACACGCGCCAGGAGTCCCGGACAGAAAGGACCGAGCAAATGAAGAATTTCTGTAACCATTACCACTGTGGAAGGTTTAGTTATTATCCAAACTCCTCATGTTCATTTCCTTCAGGTTAGGTTATTTATATTAGAGTTCCGTTCTGACGCTAAAATATATTTGGGACAGACTGCTTAATTCTATCCTGTGTTCAGGTCACGAGAACATCACATAAATTGGCACCCCGTCTCCAAAACTTCGGCACCACACCAGCGGGAGGACTTTTGTCTCAAGACATATTGAGCGTGCAACAGGCCCGAATACTTGGCGAATAGCCGGGGAATCGGGTCTCGAACCCGCGTTTCTCCGGTCTCGAAGCTAAGACTTTGCAATCATGCGCAAACGTGAGGCCGTCGAAGTCTAAGTAAGGAAATTTAAATGTTTTGTTCACATAAACGGATGTTTAGTTAAACACAGTTGATCAGATCTTCATTCCTCTGGATTTCAAGAAGAAACTCACAATCTAAGAAGGAAATACTTTTTCATTGATTTGTCGTTTGAATAATTAGGGTGTACAAAGAACTTTCTTTTTTAATCATTATCTAATTACCCATTAGCCATTGATTTGAATATATGAGTTACCTAGATAAGGTTAATTATTAGGAAATCACTATCACTTAGAATAAAACCTGTTAAGAGTCGTTTGAGAACAATCTTGAGTGTTGTACCTTACAGCTTTTTATGGTAATTATACTATCGGGCACATCTTTAAATGGAGCAAATCTATTTAAAACCCGAAATAGTTCAGGCTGGCATAACGAAGGAAATTCTAATATTTACTAAAAAGAATCAACTCTTTCGACTTCAGAATCGACTCTATTCAAAACTGTTCGAATATCGAATTGCAGCACAGCGAAAACAGTAAGACTCGAGATATTTAATAATTCATCTAATGGTTTAAAAATGGATTCTTCGTTGCTGCAGTACAGATACAACTCTAACTACAAAAGCTGCTTCATTTTGAAAAGATTTTTATTATCAAAAGGTATGTTTGTTTAATATATCATTTTACAATTGCCTAAATCTGATAGTAATTATTTCATCAAACATTTTTCTACAGTTTTTGAGCTCTCGGAGTTACAGAAAAGAAATTAAACCGTATAAATTTAATATAATTTCTAAATATGTTTACGCAAACTGAAGTTTTGCGCTATTTTCATTGTTTTATGAAACGAAATGCATCATTTCAAGTTAGCTGTCATCTTTTTTATTTCAAAGAAATGTTTTTGAATTATTAAAAATTAAGTTCTTCCAAATCATAAAACTTCTTTATTAAACTCGCATATATAGTTAGTGTTTTAATGAATGTTCTAGTTTCTTCTGTCAATGATTGTGACACGTAGTTACTGAATTATCCTCCTTTATTCAGTTCATTTAGATTAAAGTGTGAAATCCATAAAGTATTATAATTTGGGAGGAATACTTCATGAGCGTAATTTTGAACCATGATGAGATTAAAAGAGAGGTTACCACCCAGTGGTACGTGTATCCGTAGTGGTACGTGTATCCGTAGTGGTACG